>VXBB01001693.1:319-15936 GCA_013399915.1 Illadopsis cleaveri
AATCAAAACCACAAAAGAAAACAAAACCTCTCAAAATTGCATTTAAAGAAGCAGTTGTCTTTATACCTGCAGTGCCAATTTCACTGCATTCAGGACAAAATGTTACCACAAAAGCCGCCAAACATCTTGTGTGAATAAAGGCAGCACAATTTTCCCCAGAAGCACACCATTCTATCACTATTAATATGGCGTTCTAGGCCCATTGCCACTGCTTAAAAATCACATTAGGCCCGTGATGTTCATTTTTATTCTTTTTAAGTAAGCAGACAAGCCATATTTTCTTGTTTTTCCAAGCCATAAAATAGGAGTATTCAAAATTAAATGAAATAAAGTACCGGCAGCTGGCCCTTGAAAACCTATAAGGAAAAGCTAATGCACAGTACAAATTCAGACACTAGCAGCCTTGAACAAAGATGACAGCTTGCTCAGAATGACACTTGACTCTTTCTGTGCAAACACACACCAAAAAAAGAAAAAGAAAAAAAAAAAATCAAAAAGCTCAGCCAGAATTGCACTAAGAAAGTCTGTAAAGAGAATTTTCCAAAATTTCTTTTTTATGGGGACAAGTGCTGAAAGTAAATGGAGGTAAACAGATTGCTGATCTCTATTTTATTACAGTTGCTACCTTTATTTTTCTGAGAAATTCAGGAAAAATCACTGAAGTTGCTTAAACAACTCCAAACTGTTGGCAATAATTCTAAGGTTAGTAAAGAGAGATAACAGGGACTGTCATTTATTTTAAATAAGTTTATTTCAAAATAAAATCAAAGGGTCCAACACTAATCTGAAACACTTTAAAACAATGGGATTGCTGTATCTTATTGAAAATCACCTTGGGAAAGTGACTGGCACTGTGCAACCTAAACCTTAGATTTTTGCACTTCATAGCACTTTCTCTGACTAATCCACTTAATTCTCATATTCCTATCACCACAGTACACTATCTGAGAAAATAAAGCCCTGTCTTTCTAGCTGTCAATCTTTTATGCCCTGTTTTTTGGGGTTTTGGGGCTTTTTGTCCTCAGAAGAGTTCTAGACATGGAGCTGAATTCCTGCCATGATTCTTTGGCTTTGTATAACACATAACTATGAATGGTGGGACCCATGCAGTATTGTCAAGACTTATTTTTGTTAAAATTACCCAGCTTCCCTTCAGCCTGGCAGATATTTAGTACCTTAACCATCATGCCATCAAGCAGGATAGTTCACCAGTGGAAATCACAGGGTTTTTTTAATAAAGAACGATTGATCATATCTGCTAATTTATTTTAAACAAAGTGATACACAAAGCAGTGCAAAGAGATTTCAGCTCCTGCTCCAAAATGATGAAAGCCATCACCATGAACTCTCCTCCATCAAGCACTTCAACATGTCAGCATCCCCCAATCCTTCCTGCTTCCCACCAATCAAGGGTTGAAAAACCTGCAGAAAACATCAACTACAAAACCACTGGGGGAAAAACAAACCCACTAGTGCAAAGACCCACAGTAATATCTGAAGAATAAACACACTGCCCACTCCTCGAGTTTTTCCCGGCCAAACTTTCTTCTTTATTTGAAAGAATACTGAAAACAAGCGGAGAAATACTTTAAGAATTTCTTGCTTTGAGAAAAAAATGCTAATAGAGTACTGTAAGAAACGTGTTATTGAATATTTCTCCTTTATATAACGTAGAAATGCAGGCTAAGATAAACTCCAGAAACATTTGCCAAGTAATTAATACTTAAAATTTTAAAGAGAGAAAGTAGAATAATCAGTACTAATAATTATGAACATAAAGTTATGGATGTTAGAAATACTAATGGTTGGAGATAAGTGAATTATCTACTTCTCTCTGAGCCTCCACACTCATCTTCATACGTGACCAGAGCACTCAGATACAAAAGTTCTCAAAGCTCTCTAAAAGAGATGTATAATCTTTGCAGAAGCTTTTCTCTACCCCTTCTCCAAGGCATTTACATCTCTCCCCAAGAGGATTCACAGTCCCAGTTGGAGCAAAGCACAGTTCTGATGTATCACCTGGCATGACCAGTGGTCATTTTACGCAATACCACTTAGATAATGTTTTGTTTTTTTTTTTTCCCCTGAATGGAGTCAAACACTGAGGAACCTATTCTCAAAAGAAAGGTAAGTTATGGAAGCACCACACGAGAAAGACAGACACAGGACACCCTTATCTGCATTCCACCACCTCATGGGGCAGGAAAGGCTTCAATTTAGAAAAATCACTAAGTCACTTTAATGTTATCTTTATGGTTTGAGTTTTCTGAATAATAAAGGATCTAGATGAAAACAGAAGATCATTAACAACTGCTAGATTATAACTTTATCATCAGTCTCAAATGAAATTTTTGAGTTAGTATTTTCTTCATGAAGATTGCATATCAAGTTCATAGACATGGCAATTTTACAAACTGGCATCTCAAAAAAAAAAAGGGTAAATTAAAGCAAAGTTCAGGAAAACTGGGGGTATAAGCAATAGCAAAAAGGTGAAAAATTAGCAATCTTTGTTATTACAGCTAATCAGTGATAATAAACTCAGCAGTACTGAAAGTCAGTTAAAACAGTCAAAAAAGCAAGAGTGACATATTTAGTATATCCACACAATCTTTTCCTTTTCAGAAATCCCATTAGAACTATCATATCAGCCAATAATATGTGCACAAAAAAAATCAAATATTTTCAAGTGTAGTGCATTATTAAAGACATTATCCAAACCCACGGGTTTTAGAACATATACAATATGTATTCAAATAGGAAGGAGCTTTAGATATTAGAATATATTTTAAAGGTTATACTGTATATATATTGTTATCATTCCACTGTGAAAGGGCTTGGGGAGAGATTTCCTGCTGCTGAAATATTCTGCATTCAATTTCAATTATTACTCCAGTATGAAATAAAAAAAAAAACCCAAAAAACAACACCAAAAAAACCCTCCAAATCTCTAATATGTTACATAACAAAATCACTTCATTTAATAAGTTTTCTTTAATGAGAAACAGTATTTTAGTGTAAAAATGTAGAAGTGCCAAACACATTCCTCAAAAGTGCTAGTGTGGTTTGGAATGTTATTTTCTTGACCTCCCCAAAATACTTTTAAGCTTATCTGGAGAAGAAATTTGTATCTTATTTTTCTAAAGTCACCATAAATGAAGAAAGATCAGTTCATGCAGCTCAACTATACACCCCACTATTCAAGTATTTATCAACAAAAAGCAATTTCAAAGTAGCTGCCTTGAGAGTGTTCAGGGATAATAGCTGGACAATTCATCCATAAAATTAAGCCAACAACTCCACCACAAGTTTCTTGACAGGCTTCTCATACCTGAAAATGTCAACTAAACACTATTCTTCTTCAGCCCAACAACAGAAGCTCTATTGCACAATTTCTTAATTCACCTGACTGCAGGAAATTCATCTGCATGGTGCTTTAGAGTCTGGACCACCTCTTCTAGCCCAACCAAAAAGTCTTCTGGAGAAGTCAGCTTTAATGCTGTGGTACTGATTTAATGCCTTAATGCCATTTTACACCACTGATGTAAAACTGGAGTATTTTAACACAATTTGAAGGGCTGTGCTTTGAAGAAGATAGCTTGGGGGGAAGGAAGGCTTTTGAGACTGAGCAAGTACTCATGAGCATGCTTTTATTTATTTTCCAACTGAAAGCCCAGGCTCCTTTTTTCTGCAAGTTATCTTCCGTACTTTTAAATTTATTTTTACTTCATATAAAATGGCAATAGGAAAATCTTTCCACCTTTGTTTTAAGGACTCAATACCGAGACTCCTTTCTTTTAATTCACACAAAGATACAAATGAGAAAAATCTCAAAACTAAAAGGCACATGAAGTCACATATAGTGAATTTCTAATTAAGTCCTAAGAAGTCTTCTGAGTCTCATATTCTTGATATGCCTTGATTGCTGTAAGAGCAGTGTTTGGGTTTTTTACCAAGTCTACCCATTATTGCAGCTATAAATGTTGTTATTGTTACACAGCACCACAGGTCTGCTCAATTCTCTTTTTGCAAAGCCCAAGCTTTGCTCACATATAAAGGCAAGGTGTTCCCATAGGCAAAGAAAGCTTTTTCTCTGAGGTCCGTGTCTAAATGAGACATTTCAGCTCAGAAAACTTTAAAAGAGGAAACTTTTAAAAACGTGCAGTCACCTCAACTTGTAGCACCATAATACCAAAACACAGAGCAGCCAAGATTACTGGTGAGTGTGCTGCTCCACAAGGATGCTGCTTTCTTTCTTTCCCAAAACTTTTATGTGGTTTTTGTTATATGTTTATAAAGATAAGGTGTCCAAAAACACTGCACAAGATTTACCAGAGGTCTGTAGTGAAAATATTTGCAAACTGAAAGATCTATTGCCTATTCATTAAGGTTAATTTTGAAAGAAAGCAGAATAAATCCTCATCTCCTCAGGTTTTTTTTTTTTCAATTTTCTGCTCTATTCAGTTTCTACTTTTATAGAGAGATGCACAAGTGAGTTAGAGAAATACAGGAAAGAGAAGGCCCCCAATAAGGACATCAAAACAGAAAAGAAATATAATAAGAAAATCTGATTGCAGGCAAACAGACTGACAAAGACAAAATAATCTATAACAGAGGTAGAAAAGTTTGTTTAATTTCATATGTTTTGGATTCCACAGAGTTTCCACCAATTTATTAAAAAAAACCAAAACCCAACACATACAGATGTACAAGTGCACGGTGCTGGAATTATTGTTGGGCACAGAAGGTGAATCTCTATAAATATATTTAGAGGTAGGATTTAATAAACTAAGGTGTCTGGTGCAGATTTGGCATAGTGCTGTTCCAGATATGGAGAACAGTCAGTCACAGAGATATAGAACTAGACCAAAAAATGAAGAAAAAAGGGGAGGAAAAAGAGACCATGAAAGAAGGAGAATGGATACATGGGAGAGAATTCCAGGAAATGCAGAGTTTAAGATCACAATTAATGAGAAGTAGAGACCAGTGTGGAAATACTTTAGCATCTATTGAAGGGAAACAGCAAATGTAATTTTAAAAGCAAACTTCCACCACAAACAGCAATAGAGGCCAAATAGATTGTAAGGCTGGAATGTGAAAAGATCAAGCACCAGGCTCAAACAAACAAAAGAGAATACTTTTTCCCTCAAAGCACATAACTAAATTCAGAATCTTGTTGCCACAGGTTACTGTGGAAGCTAAGATGACAAATGTTTTTAAATGGGACCGGACAAGCAGGTGGAATATAAATAATGCTATAGTTGGGAAAGGTGCAGTGGGACTTCTGGTCTTACACACTGTAGGAGATCATCTGTTTGAAAGCACATTTCAAAATACTAATGAGGTTGTAACTTGGTCTTTCAGTTGCTTTTATTTGCAAGAAATAGCTTGCCCAAGGAAAAAAAAAAAAAAACCAAACAAAACACAACAACAAAAAACAAAACCAAAATTGAGAGGCTAAAGACAAAGGAACATGTCATGCCACTTTTTATTCCCCAGAGACCCCCAGTAACTGGCTCAAATGCTCTCCTAGTTAAAGTCTGGACAGTAAGAGCTGCCTTGACCATCCAGAGCTGCTGATTTCACGTTGATTTCCATACCGCTCTTCTAGACAATTGCTGCACAACACATTATAAGCTCTGAATATTTCAATTAATTTAATGCCTGGCTGTAGGCTGGCAGATCAGAATATTTCACCAAGGCACTCCTTTTTCAAAGAGAGCTGCAAATTATCAGCTGCTGCTGTTTGCATTAAGGAGGTTTCTCAACGATGTTCTGTCACTCACTCCAAGGTGGTGCTGAACTGAGTTTTTGGCAGTGACACTCAGAGGTTGTGAACTACTCCTCCAAGCACAGCAGCTGTGTGTCTTCAGGTTGATTATGATGGAACACCTCCTTCCCCAACCCCAGCTAAATCACTGCAGTTATTACCAGAGCTCTGCAAGCAGAGTCTATGTTTTTGGGTTGAGCAACACGAGTTTGACAGTTTGCTCTGTTTGCTGGTGATTAATGACGAGTATTTGGACAAAGGTAAACAAAAATTCTTAATAAATTGGAAGAGAGTGAAAATTGCCTGGGGCCCATTACCAAAGAAAGGGTGTAATATATCTAGGCAGAATGTGCACTTCTAAAGCACTAAGCTTGCCAATTAGAATACAGAAATGACAACAGCTACAGGCATTAAAGCCTGTGCTTTTGTTACTGCTTGAAACAAATGTTTGAGCAAACTACATGTCTTGCCTTTGTGCTTCTGCCCATAAACTCTGACTTTGTACCCACCTTCCTGCTTCACAGAGTACTCTCTGACATTTATTATTAACAATAAATGTTAAGAAAAATGAAATTAGCAGTCACATTGATTCGGCAAAGCAGCATGAGCATATTTAATAGCCCGAGCCTTTAACCTTATTCAAATAGATTCAATTTCTCTGAAGTCTGGTTTTTTTAATTATTAAAAAAAATATCTAAAAATAATTTTACTGTTGTCAGATACTAATTGTATTGGACAGATTTCCATTCATCTGCTTAAAGCAATATTTATTTTTTCTGCCATCACTTAACATCAAAACAGTATTACCTCATCAGCACTATTCACAAGGGAAAAAAAATACTACTCTTCTGAATAATTTTGTGTTTAGGTCGGTCCAGTTAAAGGCATGAGACACTCTTTGCTTGGTTTGTGTAATTAATATGTATAAATACTTTGATTACACCTAATCTCTAATTACGATAAACTATATTTTCCATTTTTAGCCAATGTTCCCTCTACACTAAAGCTGCCTAAATCTTCTCTGAATTAGGAAGATAACTTAAAAAAAATGAGAGAATTAGTAGATTGAGTAACACTCAAGATATGGAGATTTCTTAGTGGGAGAAAAAAAAAAAAGAGAGAAGCCAGATGAAGCTCTTACACCATTAACATACAGAAAGAGATAAAAATCTCTTGAAGTGAAAAAAAAAGAAAGGAATAAAATGTATGGAAACCACAGTAAATATAAGAAAAGGAAAGCTGTGAATCACGTTGTCCTTCCCTGCCTGTGCAGATGTCCACTGTTTCCTCACACAAACTGGTGTGGGAAATCTGGCATGTCCCTTGTCTTAGAAATCTGATATTGAAGGTAAGAAGTCATATGATTAATGAGCTCCAACAAAGGAGTAGGACAAAAAATTGCATCACCACGTTAAGTGCAGGGGAAGGGATGAGAAATCAAAGGATGGTTCCAGATATATTTAGGAAGATTAAAAAAAAAAATACATCCTCTATTAAACAGAAGGATGCATCTCAGAAAATTATAAAAAGTAGGTTTTCTAGCCCCCAGAGAGAGACAGAAAAAATATTGTATAATTTTAGGAGGATTATGGTTCACTAGAGACATTCATGAATGTAATGAGCTAAAGAAGGGGTAAGGCTGCTTAAATTTATCCATACAACCGATTGTGCCACACTTGATAAAATAATTGTGTCAGTCTCCTTTGTACTTCAAATAAACCTTACAACTCTGAACCCCAGTAAGTTGTTAAGTACTAAACATCATCTCATGCTCTGTCACATAGCTCTGATTGTTTCAGAAACCTGGCAAGCACCTGACATTTACCTTCTCTAGTTCCAGCGCCGGAATCGCAGAAATGCAATTAGGAAAACTCGGGTACTCATAACAGAAAAGGTCAGCAACGAGCAAGCTAAACCTGATAACATGCCTAATGTGCTGCCAAACATAACAGAATGCCTCCTTGATAATGAATGATTTTACAGACCGCCAGGAAGTTGATGCAAGATAATCAGATCAACAGGGGACCCACCGCTGTGCGAGAGCGGGAATGGTGAAATATTCTTTGATAGAGTTCTATTGCTGATGGAAAAAGATGCCCCATTGTAAAAAAGCCGTATTTTCAGAAATAATCACATAAATAAATTGGGCAGAAAACACAAATGACAGAAGTTGCAACATATGGTAAGTGCAGAAGCCGTTACCTCATCAAAGGCAGAGCACTTTGTGCCTGCAGCCAACAACCACCACACCACCGCCTCTGGGATGCAAAAAGACAATTTCTTATTTCCTCTTCTTGTAGCAGCCAATGTAAATAGAAGTTAGAGGGTTTAGTTTCTCTGTTTATCTTTAACACAGAAATACTCCATTTGCAGTACAGGCTCTGTGTTCCTCATGCAAAGATCTCCTCCTTACTTGTGTCACTAATCCTACATAAACTAATGGTGAACTTTCAGAAAAATGAAAAGTAATTTAAGTGCTTCTTTTGATAAATGACATTTCATCAACAGTGCCAATAAATATCTCATTACTGAAAGCTGCACTGACTAGAAGTTTTATGCCAAATACCTAGAGACAGGTAAACCTGCAGTGAAAAATGTTTCTGATACCTTACAACCACCAAGGAAATGTATACTTGTTGTAACTGAGTTCATCATGAGCAAATAAAATCTACATAATTCTCTTGTCTATTTAAAGACTAAAATTTTAATTAGATTTTTTTCATTTTCATTGCATTAAAAAAATAGAGGGGAAAAAATTACCATCATGAATGAAAGTCTTGCCTCTATATTCTCTTATATTAAAATTCAAATTATGGGAATCATAACCTTCCAGGAATTACCTAAGACAACATCATGTTTTGAGACTCCTAGATTGAAATTGCCAGGCTGTATTAAAGGCAAATGCTAATTTTATATTATAGTTTCCCCTAAAGCTGATTTATATCAATCTATTTCATGATCAATGTAGAAGGCAGATAGCTTTTTCACATGACATATATTGTCGCCTAATTTATTAGGGGAAAAAAACCCACAAATGTTGTCATTTAATGTGAATCTTCCTATTTTTCCATTTTATTGGAAATATTATAATGCATTTAGGATATGACATAGTTTTGAGGTCTAACTGTAATGATGGGCCAGGTGATACCAGCTAATTTGTACAAGATGAATTTTCTCAGTAGCAGGCTGTATCTAGTGTGAAGTATCCGATGTCCTGCCTTTGGTGGTCTATAAAAAGCTAAGCAGAAAACCTCAAGCACACATCTGTGTGATATTTCTCTTCATATATCCTTTTGTAACCAGCTTTATCTTAACAGCTGGGCCTGAGGCAAGTATTTATGAAACAGTGTGCAAAACAGGTGCTTACTTAGCAAAAAGTTCAGAGCGTAAGTGAATATATTTTGTTTAAACTGTAAGAAGAGAGGCATGCCAGTAAAAGAAAGACAACACACACCCCACAGCTAGACGACAGCATCAATAAAAACGCAATTACACTTCCAAAATTTCTTGCTATTCTTTCCACAATGGCCACAGGCACCTGATTGTATCAGCTGGAGAGGTTAGATCTGCACAGAATGCACCAAGGAGAGCACACTCACCATGTACTATCAGGACATATTCTGTGCTGTTCCGGCCAATGGGGTTTTTTGCTTCACATCGGTACGTGCCGTTGTCTGTCTTGTTTAGGAAGCTGATGCTCAGAACCCTGCCATTGACAACCATTCTCTCTGGATCTGGCAGTTCTCCACCGTCCTTTGTCCACAGAACTGGTTCTGGCCTGTTGGATCAGAGTAAAGAATTTATTTAGACACATGAAACATGTATATGCAACAGGTACATCAGAAACAGCAGCATCAGCAATTTAGGAACAGTCACTCACCACCCCAAGAATATTTGAATTACTGGATCTAATGAACTGTCATGGTTACAACCTTACCACCATTCCGGATATGAACTGCTAAAGAAAGTGAAAGAACAAGCAGAGAAATAGGAAAGAAGATAAATAAAAAAGGAAGCAGAATGGTACTGCAACAGGCCAAGATCTCTCCTAAATTTAAAAAAAAAAGAATAGTTCTTGTGAGGCTTCAGGGCCCACAGAAGCTTGGCAAGGTAAGTGCAAATAGGATGACGTGGGTGTAAGTGTTTTGTAAATGGATTCTTAAATTACTTAGACCATTCATATTGATGAGTGAACTTGGATGCACTGAGTATTTTTCCTGAACCAGGCCTATCAGTCCCAGAGCAGCACCTGTCACACACAACCTAAACTTCTTTCTCTTGCTGCATTGTGTCACAGCCCATCCCTTTCCCCACACTTTCTTCATCCTTCCCTTAAATAATTCCTTATTCCTTATTCCACGTGGTCCTGCAAGCAATGTAAGATTGGATTGTCTTCTCTTGTGAAACCTTTCCCCTTTTGCCTGATGCACTCACATCTAACAAGCCACAGGCAATGCCCTGGCAAGTGATAACCCCTTAGGCAAGGTAAGGGCACCACAGAGCAGGGAACTGACAGTCCTGAAGGTTCACACAAATCTTCCCACTGGCAAGGCAGACCTAACTCCTTCCTAGACACTCTCCAGCAGCCCCACAGTCCATGAGATCAGCCTAACAGACAGCAGGATGTATTTATTACTGGCATGCAGCCTTTACTTGTGTGTAACAAGATGAACTTTAGAATTTACATGAGGGAAATCACCAAAAAGACAGGCCTGTAACTGGGAATGAAAGGTTAGTTTACTGAATCTTGTAACAGAACACCTCAGGCCCTTTTACACCAGTCACTTCAGCAGGATATTCACAGCCTGGGGATTCAGTGCTACCTTGCTTGTAGCTTTGTGCAGTATAAGCCACATATCAATCTCTATCCAAGCGTGCCAGTTGTATGACTCAGTAATAAACCAAAACATAATACACTGTTATAAAATTAGCAGTTGCCAGGTTAGTCACTAGTCCTACTCAAGAAACACTTAATTTCACCAATTTGAAGCAGGTGTTTAAAGCCTATTAGATATAATAAGTGCTGAGAAAAAGAATTAAGCCTAAATACTTAAGGAGAAACATTTAGCCAAAATGTGGCCTCATAAACAGAAAAAATAGTTCTAATGGCTGTAATGACATGATTTTCTTTTGAGTTAGGCAACACATGTAAACAGAGAGAATTTTTCTGAAATGCACTTACTTGTATAAAATTCAGATTAGTCTTTAAAGAAAAAAAAATATGCTAAAATAGAATAGATTTACACACATTTTAGTAACATTTTGGATGACACCCTGTAAAAAATGTTGTCAAAAGTAGTACTTAGACTGGCTATTCTCCGAAGTTTTGATTTTTTCCAGAAAATCATAAATTCAGAGAATAAATGCAAGGATTAAGAGCTGATAGTGTGACGGGCCCAATTTATGCCTTACCATAAATATATCTTAATCCTCTTCCTAAATTCATTTTTATGAACTGGTACCCACGCTCACATCATACACAATGTACACACTTTGTTTCTATTTAATGCAAGCAGAGAATCCAGATGTCCACGCTGGTGTAGAAACATTGCCCTACAGAGCTCCCAGCATTAAGGTGTGATTTGCTGTGATGTGTGAAGGTGGATTTGTTCAATTTTCTGGCCAACTCCTCATTGTTTCCCATTTACCAGCTTACTGTGGATCTGTAATCCCAGGAGTGGGGACTCTGAAACACTTCTGCTACAATGTGCACCATTACCTGCATAAATGGCGTGTTAAAGCAACTTCTGTGCAGCGGTAATTTATGGAACTTAGGTTTTAAATTGAAACTAGATGGCATATCCTAGGGGAAAACCTATAGGATAACAAATAAGTATGAAATGGAGCCGTAGATATAAATTATTCAGGGAGCTCTGTCACATTGTAATACACCAACTCTAGCCTTACACACAGCACTTAGCTGTGGTTGCAAAATGATGTGTGGCGGAAAAGCCAGGGCTTAGAGAGAGCAGATGTGCATTCTGTGGGTGCTGGAGAAGCTGCTAATCAAGAGTGAATATTCAGCCATGCTGTGCTGTATCTGTGGCAGCAGCAGAGCAGTTCCTGGGCAGCAGGCACAGGGCCAGCACATCCTGGTGGCCGGACACAGCTCTCCCTGCACCTCACCTCTCCGTGGTGCCTAAAGCAGCAACTCTGTCAAAACACAGAAATAAATCCTGCCTGCACTGCTGGGAAGCTTTGAGACACTTGGTCTAAACAATTCACTGGTCAGGCAGAAGTGAGCTAAGAGCAGAAGAAGTGCTTGTGCACCCAGGCCAGCACGCTGCTGTGGTCAGCAACACTGGGATGTCTGTTTAAGGGAAGCATGGGAGTACATCCATTTCCTGCTGTCCACTCCCCCTGCACTCTGCCAGCAACCACAGGCATTCTGTCAGGGGTGCTGCAGGCCACATCTCTTTTGTATCTATTCATCAGTTAGACCTGCTGCCTATAAAAATATCTTCTGGAATCTGCTTATGGTGTCTGTCAACCCCACTTACTGCAGCAATGAATTCTGCCATGCAAAATGGTATTTACTTTTACCTGTCTTGCACTGATCTCCTAGAAGTAGCAATCAATATTGCAGGACATGGTAAATAACACTCCTTCCTATTATAACCTTGCTGTAAGATATGACGGCCTAGTACTTAGCAGGCCTGTCTCTCCCTCTTTTTCTCTATGTGTTGGAATTTGATGCCTTCTGAGATTATCAGCAGGGGAAAAAAACTACACAAAAAAAGGGGCAAAGGAATCTTAACTTTAGAGCACATTGGGTGTTCCTTGGTAATTGCCTTAGTATCTTCATTGTCCAAAGCTGAAACACTGAAACAGCTTTCCTTCTCCATCACAAGGCACAGACAAGTGTGAATTCCCCACAGCTTACCCGACTGAAACTTGTCCACAGGTGCAGACCCAGACAGAGGTTCTTGCCCTTACCCCATATTTTGAAAGGGATACTTACGTATGACATGCTAAAACACCTGGCAAATACGTATACTCCTAACATTGCACATTTTCTCTATCACATACATCTCTAAAATTGCAGAATTTCAGTGGGGTTTCTTGTAATACTAATGAGTTGCCACAACGCTGTCAATTCCTATGTGAACTGAAACAAACAGGCATGTTTGTACAAACAGTACCTTCCATTTGTGCATTCTGGGAAAGCCTTAGAAAAAGGAGCTGGTTTTCGGTACAGAAATCTGAGTTTGCTAACTGTCTTCATGTTAGCTTCAAAATCTGACAGAGAGCCAACAAAATTTGGTATTCTTTTCCAGTCAGAATGAAATGGGATTGAAATGAGGGTATAAAACACTGGTGGGAAGTTCCAAAATGATTCCTGTTTTATATTGTGGTACTTTTCTTAAAAGTAATTGAACAAAGAAATGGTAAATACAGCAAAACTATTTTCTGGTCTTGAGAGGAGAAAACCTTTTCTTTCAAAACAAGTAAGAGAGAAAAGTAAGGGCAAACTGAAATATGTTGGGAAAAAATAAATTAAAAACCACACGCTTGATTAGAAAAGGACATCTAGGCACTGCCTTACCTTTTCAAAAAGTGTTTACAGAACATGAAAGTCAACAGTTGTATTTGTCTACGAAGTTTGGGGTTTTTTTAGCTGAGGCCTCTGAAATTACACAGTAGTATTTTAAGACAAGTTTGTTAATTTTCTTTCCCTTTCTCCATCCTTAACCAAAGGACAGTGATGTTTCAGTGCTTTCTTGTAATTCTCCTCTCCAGTGAGATCTTTATATTTAACTATAACATTTAACTTACCTTTATTTAAAAATCACACATCTGTCTACTGCATTAGGTTTTCTTTTTGAACAAAGTGAATTTAAGCAATACAATCCATTTTCACTTGAAACTTTCTGGCTCTATGCATTTTTGTTGCCCTACTCTAATTTTTGTGTGCAGAAAGGTCATGTACAAAGTGTTCTTCACTGAGTCCTTAGTAAACAACACTTGGACAAACTATTGGCCTATAATAACAGGACTGAATAACCTTTCCACTTCCGTAAGATCACACTCAAAAAAACTTCCTGACCAACCCAAACAACAACAAAAAACCCCAATGCCACCTTTTCCCATATCCAGTCTCACCTGGGATATTATCATCCAGCTGGGTATCTAAGCATCCTGTCAAAATTCTGTAGCCAAGGTGGGTAAAAAGAAAGATGGAAGAAGAATAATTTGAGGAACACTAACAAGATAAGTAAATTCATTATTTGGAGTAGGGCCCTCTCCAACAATGCCTTTTAGTTCTCCAAACAGAGGTACACTTGTATTCTCTGGAGTCCATAAAACCCATAATCCAGTGGATATGTTCAAATGAGTAATGGAAAATGTATCACAGGATTTATCAGAGCGTTTCTGGTTGAAAAACTAGTGCAATGTTAAAAGTCATCTAAGGGAATGATTGCTTCATTAATTCGAAACTTATAGTTCTTTTGTATCAAGAAACTGGATTTTTAGCTCTGTCAGTTAATCATCCACTTGAAAGTCTAAATCCTGGGGGAACCTCTTGTTTATATGAAGTCTCAGTCTGAGGAGTCAAATTGGGATGAGCTGGTTTGGGAGCATTTCATCTATCAAAAACATCAATATCCACAGTCTCTAGCCTTTCATAAAAGGCTCGGATAGATGGATTTTATTTTATGAGGTAAGAACACTCTCTGATTTTTCTAGTTCTGCAAAACCTGAGTAACCTTGACAGAATCTTTTTCTCCCCAGAAGAGTTAGTAAAGAATATCCTAAGTAGCTTTCACAAAGTTCTCTTCATTTTTTAAGAAAGAAGCTTTGAACAACTGAGTTGACTATTATTATATATGCCTCTACTTTCCTCTTTTAAGCATCTCAGCAGATATAATGTAGCCTGAAAGTATTTATAATATTCTATACTAATGCTTTGTAAAGAGTCAAGAATTTAATTACCAAAATACGTTAAAAAATGAGGTGTCAACTAAATACAGATTTCAACTTTTTAAATCATAAAAATTTGACAAGAATTTGCAACTATAAAGACAACAGGAACAACAAAAAGTGTTGAAAAGAGTGGCAGTGTATCATGTCTTTGAAAAAAGTGTATAAATAATAAACTTAAAGAGCTAAAAATAATCTCAAATGGTGCTAATATTCATCATTTACAGGGAAAAAGAGAACACCAAAAATTAGAAGAAAGAGAAAGGAAAGCAAGCAAGCAAAAAAACCCCAAAGCAGCTAAAATCCAAACACCCTTCATTCCTTACCTTTTGTTCTAGACAGATAAAGCCTTTGCTTTGTTCATCACAACTGTACTTAGGTGACAGACCTCCCTGCCTGTATCCTGCTGTGGATAAATCAGGCAGTCCTCTCACTCTTGCTGGATTACAGGTGCTAACCATGCTGATATGACAGTCTAAATTTGCAGCTGAAAGTCCTTATCCCTCAGCAGATTGTGACAGCAACTGATTAAAGTGAATCAAGAGTTCTTTTCAAAGCAAAGATATTTACTCTTCCACCCAAAGATACAAGGTATATCTTGTTAGAGAGTAAAAGAATAATTTTTCATATTCATGTTTCCTCCTATCTACACTCTAATGTTTCCTTGCAACTGGTATTAAGGCTCCTTTCAGGTCTAAAATCTTTGCCTGTGGGAAGTCGACTGCTCCATTTCTGCATTAATTCTCCTTTTTTTTTTTGTATTTCCACTCATCAGGCTGAAAACCCATTTCTTTTCATCCTTTAGCACCCTTAGTGTCTAGGACACCCTCTGACCTAAGGCTTTCCACCTTTAACACAACTGTGCAGTGCTGCTGCTCTCTGTCTGGAGAGATTTTCCCAACTGGTCCTCGAGCCATTAGAATTGTAA
>VXBB01001693.1:16126-44760 GCA_013399915.1 Illadopsis cleaveri
ACATATATATATATATGTATATATGTGAAGCTTCTTACCTAATTCCAGTATTATTCACAATCTTCTCAGAGAAGTATAAAAACCCTGCTGTGAGTAACATTTTGGGGAATGGCTTTCTCACAGTCATGAGACAGATCAACAAGAGAACTTATGTGAAATCAGAGGACAACTTATCGGTGAATTGCATCAGAAATATCCCTTGTATTCTACTATTGTAAGCAGCAGGGAGGCTAGAAATGGAAAAAAAAAAGGAATGTCTAAAAAGGAAAAATAAACAAAAAACCCAACTAAAGTTTATGAGAGANAGGAAAGCAAGCAAGCAAAAAAACCCCAAAGCAGCTAAAAACCAAACACCCTTCATTCCTTACCTTTTGTTCTAGACAGATAAAGCCTTTGCTTTGTTCATCACAACTGTACTTAGGTGACAGACCTCCCTGCCTGTATCCTGCTGTGGATAAATCAGGCAGTCCTCTCACTCTTGCTGGATTACAGGTGCTAACCATGCTGATATGACAGTCTAAATTTGCAGCTGAAAGTCCTTATCCCTCAGCAGATTGTGACAGCAACTGATTAAAGTGAATCAAGAGTTCTTTTCAAAGCAAAGATATTTACTCTTCCACCCAAAGATACAAGGTATATCTTGTTAGAGAGTAAAAGAATAATTTTTCATATTCATGTTTCCTCCTATCTACACTCTAATGTTTCCTTGCAACTGGTATTAAGGCTCCTTTCAGGTCTAAAATCTTTGCCTGTGGGAAGTCGACTGCTCTATTTCTGCATTAATTCTCCTTTTTTTTTTTGTATTTCCACTCATCAGGCTGAAAACCCATTTCTTTTCATCCTTTAGCACCCTTAGTGTCTAGGACACCCTCTGACCTAAGGCTTTCCACCTTTAACACAACTGTGCAGTGCTGCTGCTCTCTGTCTGGAGAGATTTTCCCAACTGGTCCTCGAGCCATTAGAATTGTAACTTNGGAATGTCTAAAAAGGAAAAATAAACAAAAAACCCAACTAAAGTTTATGAGAGAGATGCCACTCTACAACTTGTCCTTCTGATATCCCAATTCACACGAATCTCTCCTGCATTTGTCATACACTACACCTGCTTTCAAACCTCTGGGGTCTCATTTCATCTCCCCCTCCATTTTTTTGTTATTTTTCCTTTCTCTGAATCTGACCAACTTCCCAAACAACAGACTGAGCACTTCTACTCTTTTATTACTTCTCAAGATATTTCAGCACCAGGCAAGCAGCTGTATCCATGAAAGGCAAAATTTGCTGAACTAATTCATTTATGCCTCCCAGAACTCATGAATCTAGAAGCAAAAAATGGAGGAGGAAGAGGTTGCCATATTTCCAAATTTTTAAGGCCAGGCCACCACTTAGGAGTAAATAGAACTGAAGAATACTGTTCAACTTATGCATACCATAAAGAAGACAGATAAACCTCTTTTAAATACACCATCAGGTCATGGAATAGGCACTGACTTAATTTTTTTTTTCCCCACAATAAATCTGGAAAAAACCCTTGACATTTTAATGCATTTTTAGTAGTTCAAATCAAAATGCCAAGTATTTTGGAACACTTCTAGTAACCAGCTAATAACCACACTTTTTAATGTGTATTTTAAAGGCTGAGGCTCAAAACATCTTAAGTTCAGAGGAAAAACTATAACCTCTGCAGTTTACGAACAGCTTTAATAAGAAATCTTTAAAACCTTGTCTTTAAAAAACAATGGCTTGTATGGCTATACTGTTCATTTTATGTCACCAGTTTATAAATAATTTATATTCCTTTTAAAATTTAACCAGGAAAAAAAGAAAAGTCCTCCACAGAAGTATAACATGCCTTTCAAAAAAGATTCCTGAGGCTAAGAAGGCAGAAGGAGAGGTGCAAGCCAGTAGAGCAGCAGGAAAGAGAAAAAAAACAAAACCCGAAAATAAAAACAAGCAAACAAAACAAAAAAAAACCCAAACCACATTAAACAATCTTATGTCATAAATCCTGCCTCACTTGCTGGGGAGCAGAGGGCTTACAGGAGTGATGGCCACTGTGAGCTAATTGGCAATAGCTCCAGGACAAATCAGGAGGCAACACCTCACAGGAAACATCTGCAGGTTGGCCACAGATTAGATAAGGTGTTTTCCAATTCCTATAAAGTAGCAAGGACACTGGTTTTGTATCAGAATTCTTGTACCCAAACCTGATATGGGCAGGTTGCACAATGCTGCACCTGCTCAGGGGGATGCACAATGTATCATCTACCCTTCAGCAGCTCCAGGCAATGGATAAGACACACCTAATGACAGATCAACAATTAAAGAAAAGTGACAGCCTTGTTTTCAGGAGACTGTGCAGGACAGCAAGGGGATTGAGACCTCTGGGAAGTGCAGTAGGGGAAGGCAGCAGCAGAACTGTGAAGCTGCCCCCTCATCCAGAGAATGGAAATCCAGCAGAGCCAAGTACCAAACTGATGGCCAGGCAATCTCACACAGGGAAAGAAGTGAGGTCCACTCACAGAAAAACAATGATGCCTCGAAAGCTTCTTTAAAATTCTGGAGCTGAGAGTACTGTGGATCAGCACTGGAGCACGTCGATAATATACGCCCTTCCCCTGCTCTGCCTGGGATTGGTGCCATATATTGATGTGCAAATTACAAAGACAAATCCCTTTCCTTTCAGTCTCATAAGCTGAGACCTACACTCTCAGATAAGAGCAGGGAAGGGAAGAGAGGAGAAACTATATACAGATAAGTGAATATAAAGAATTATTGTCGCACCTTCCTTAAATATTTTACCGCTGTTCCTAAAGGCTTTTTTCTTTCCTGCCAGAGCACAGCTGAAATGATAAATGGCATGCAACAATTTTAATCACATGAAAAATTGTTGATTAAATATTGAAATCTTAATGGCCTGGTTTCACTATAATTCTAGCTCTATATGTTTCTAATTATGCAGTCAGTATTCAAACAGCTAAATCTTTGGGCTTCCTATGCTGCTGTTTACACCTTGTTGATTCCTTCTTAACCTTCAAGAGCTATTGAGAAATTAGTAAATTATTCTTTTTCATCAGCTGTAGGTAAAGCATAACTATAAGAACAAAGGATGATGGAGACTGCCATGGATTAAATGAACAGTGTCTGGAAAAAAATGTATTTCAAAGACACGCGAATGTCAGCAGTATTAAGATAATATGGTGCTCAAGTGGATGCATCAGAATGGCTGCTGAAAATTACTGGGATTAACCAGGAACTATGTTCTTAATGTTAATGAAGTACTGCTGGGGATAGGAAAGCTGCAGCAAAGCATAATGATAGGATGTGCACACCTTAGTTACTATGCATGTCAGAGAACAGAGGAAAATAACATCTCCTCATCTGGCACATCTTCAGACCCGTTTCTAGCACCGTGTCACCTCACACCAGTTTACAGGCATGCTGCATGCCCAGCCAGGGGAGCAAGCACTAAAGAAAATACTGATTTATCTCAAATAACAGAGGAAAAGTAGCAGAAAGAGCTTCAGCACTGCTGATTTTAAATGCTTTACATTTTCATGTTACAGGATTAAGAAAGGTACATTTTCTTAAGGTAGCCTGGTTTACATAGGTTATGCTGAAGTGCCACATAGAGATAATGGTTGAGACTGCAAAAAACAAGAAGCAGGCAGTAACTGCTGTTACATTTTCAGTTCCTTTTTCATTATGTCTGTTGGTCATATCCTCAATTCCAGTTGAAGTCTGAAGGGTATATCATGGAATTAATGAGCAAATATTATTACAAGGGATTTTTTTCCCCTTTGACAAGTCCTGATTTTCAACTGCTTAGATATTTCAGGCTGCCACACTGATGGATGTTCACTTGCCTAATTTGCACTGTTTTGAATTTGCCTTCCCTGGGTCCCAACATTCACAAGAAACTTTGTCTCTGTTATTACAATAAGCTGAGAAATGCCATCTAAGAAACGCCAGCTGCGTTCTCTGAGCTGAGGTCAAACGCTTGCTGGCACAAGAATCAAAGAGGAAAATGAAGAGTGGCTGATTCATTTCCTCTTTTTCCATTAAGTAAACAGTTGAAAAATCTCATTCACAGTTATTTGCTTGTCCAAATACTACTTGTTTGAAATCACTGGCTGTTGATGTAAGACACAGTCAAGGAGAAGCCTCATTAAACTAAAATTCCTTCCTGCACTTGAGGTGCAGTGACAACACCCAGAGAGCTGATAAAAGCACCAGTGCTGCATCTGGGATGACAAGCAAAGACTTCAGTGCCAACCCTCATTAACCAAGGTATGCTCTTCTTCACTTTCCATGCATGTATGAACATTGTGAAGTTTGGGAGATGAAGCAAAATATCCTCTTTTCACCAGATAAGAAAGCATTATTAACCAGCCACTTCTAAGATCTTCTGTTGAATTGTGTCTTCTCAGCAAGTAAATATTTGTTGCTATATACAGCAGTTATAGGAGCACCAAAGGAATGAAAATACACCATAAAATTTTTGTACCTCAGTTACTTTTTTCACCAGCATCAAAAAAAGCTGACGTTGAAGCACACTGTATTGAAACATAATGAATAATAAAATGTTTTATGCTTTCAAGATAATATAACAATATCCTAACTATAATACACTGTGAACTTACAAGCATTTGTATTTCAGAGCTAAGTTCTACACCATGGTTTGTGTCAATTTCTTTTGCATCTAAAAATAACTTCTGAAATGGTAATACAATAAAGGGGGAAAGAGACAAACATTATTTACTTAGAGAAGTTTGTTTTCTTTTCCCAAATGTGCTATTACAGAGGGGAGTGCTTTAGTTCACACAAACTCCTCTCACACAGAAAATTATTCATTAGTACCTTCATGGTAATAATTTTAGCACTGTAAAGGAGATATCTTCAAGCTCTCCATGGGATCCAGCTCCATTAGCATCGAGTCCCAGCAAGCCACAACAGCCCATGCTCAGTGCTTAGCAGAGAAGGAACAGCTGGACTGAGTCAGACAAAAAGTTCAGCTAGCCCAGACCCTTATCTCCAACACTAGGGATAAGCAGATGTCTAGGGAACAGGCCAAGCACAGCTCTCAGGCATTTCTGATACCAAGCACAGTTTAAAAATACTCTGTAAACCTTAAGGACTTGCCTTTTCATGAACTTAGGCAGTTTTCCCTTGCACTACTGTGAATTTTCACCATCTGTCATATCCACCGACTACAAACTCCCAAAGTTTACCAGTCATTTTATGAAAAATTATGTCCTTGCTTGGCAACAAAGCTGGTTCTTATTAGTTTAACTTACTCTTGAACATTTCTCTCTGTAGAGTGAATGAACTAGCAGCCCTTAACAACTACTTCTGTACCATTTACAATTTTGGAAAGATCTGTAATGTTTCCTCTCTATGCCAAATAGGCCAGCACAAGGTGTATTTTCTGTGCCCTTCAAGGGTTGTGTATAAAATGTTTATAAAGCAGGCTTTTCCCACCGCAAAAGGAATTCCAGCCCCATGAAATTTGGCCTTTATTCAGATGTCTGCTAATCTTAGTCCTTTTTTAATAAATTTTAGTATTTCAGAAGCTCAGATGTCAGTTCTATAGACATTAGACATTTTGGGATCTCTCCTGAAGTTCTATTCTCCTGACCTAGCCAGGCGGTTTTAAGCACGAAGTTTCCTGTCACAGCTCATAATTCATCAGTCTCATTCTTGAATTCCCTTTGAATGCTGGGGTAAAACCTTCTGGTCCTGCTGATTTCCTACTGCCCATTTTGCCTGTTTGTTCCACAACAACCTCCACAGTCCATTTAAATTTTGCTAGTGAGCACCTGAGAAAAGAGGGAACCACTCTGTCATGAACTCAGTTTCCTCTGCCACAGAAAACATGGATGTAGCCAATCCATCTGGCTTCCCTGTAAACCTTGATTCTCAGTAAAAATGTACTGACAAAATTTCCATTATTTAATTTTAAAACCCACTATTATTTTCAAGTTTCTTTTCTAGTCATTCCTTAAATCCTCCTGCTTTTTTGGCTTACTGAATTTTTATATTTAATCTGCCATGATCTAAGAATCTTCTCTTTTCTTTGGAAAACAACTTCAGCTTTTCAAATTATAGCTTTGCCCTTCTTATTACTTTGATTTCTCTTCTGTTTAGCCTCACCAACTTCTTCTTCTCAAGGGATTCTGCTAGGTGATATGTATTGACCCTGTGGTTCTAAACTCTTTTTTTATTTTTCTAACATAGTCCTCAGGCTGCCTGGAAAGATTTAATTCTCTTAGTTGCCCCTTATAACTCCTTTTTAACAAGATTCTTCATTTTTATGTAGTTCCCTTTATTTGATGCTGATTACCATATAATTGCCCAGACTTTATTTTCTGCCTCTAGGTACAAACAGCAAATAAATACTTTTTAAGGCAGGAGCTGAATGAAGATGGTGCTGAGAGCTCCCTCAGTCTGTGATACCCTTTGGAAGATTCTAGAAATTGTGTGTACGAGGTAGAAAGGTAGCTTAGGGATATTTGGGAGCTATAGAAAGTAGAAACAAAAGAAAGAACAAACAAAACTCCCACAAACAAACCCAACAAAAAACCTAATCAAAAAGCAGTATTAAGTAGAAACACTGATCTGCCTTCCACTTTCCTCCCTCCCACCATCCCCCAGGGACACCCACACCCCCTCCTACCTCAGGGATAACACAATCCATCCCACCAGCACTTCTTAACCCTTGGTAAACCTTCACAATTCCATCTTAAAAGTGACCAATTCAGTGTTCCTAAGCAAGAATAAAGCAAAACAATGGGAAGAAGTGATTCAGGTGCAGGGGCAGGGGTTGTCCTCCAGCTCCTAAAGGAAAATACTCTGGAGCAGCATTCTCCTGTGCAAGACTGCAAATGTCAGACTCAGTCTTTCCTCAGCTCTTAAATAATACAAGTTTTGGAAATGGTTTACCATGGTGCTTAGAAGAGTATGCATGTGAAAATTTCATTTTTAACCAGCCAAACTCAGGCCTGAGAAATCTCCAAGATCTTCATTGTAATGCAAAGTCAAAGGCTACTTCAGCCAAACAATGAATAATTTGTTACACTAATAATAAATTTACACAATCTATATTATTTCTCTTAAGTGTTGACTGTCATGCCTGTTAGAACCACAACCCCACTTATCTTGTCATCTCCATTTTCTCTGAGGCTATGCTCATCAAAGAGCAGTGCCAAGCTCCTCTAGAAGGATGGTGTTTTACCCTGCCAGCTTACACCACATTCATGTTCTCAGGCTACTCTGCTGTTGTAAATGTGGGGTAAAAATTCAGATATTCAATGAGCTGGTGCTCCCTGTGACATTGGATGTTCCACATAACATCTGCTACACATATTCCTGAATTGTGAAACATAACCAGTATAATCAGCATGACTTACACTGAAAAAGTTATACTAATGTGTCTTTTTGTGTTCTACTGCTAGCAGTTGATTCAAAAACTCTATAATTTTATGTGTAACTGTAGCTAAACACTTGTCTACAGAAACTGAAGTATCTAAAAGGCTGAACATCACATCCTCTCCCAAAACTTCTTTCTCATGTTTTAACTTGCAGCCTGGTACTTACTTAGAGTTACTTGCTCTGTATTTCAATTTTATCTATTATTCTATTCCACAGGCCTTTTTTATTTTAGCATGTGTTTCCACCTGAGAGCAAGGAAAAGAATTATTTCAAAAGCCATACACATGCAAAATGGATTTAACGAGCACTAAAAGTGCTGCGTGCAGTTGTTTTTCATACTGTACTTTCTGCACTTTTATGGGTAAACACTGCAAAAAAGGGATGCTTAAAAAAGAGGAAAAGCAATTATTGAATTGAGCCTATTAGGCAATGTGATCATTTTACAGAACACTAAAGGGGAAGTTCTTAAGCACTGCAGGAGGCTTTATTGTAAAGTGTAATTTTCAGACAGCCGCTAATGCTCCCACCTGCTTCTTTTTGTGTCACATTTTTTATAACACCATTTTCCCTGCTTTCTGAAAAATACTGGGGAAAAGAAAAAATACAAAAAAGTGTAGAATGTCCCAGCTGCGAAAAGAAGCTACAAGCTCCCAGAAGGACAGGATGCTTAATACAAACCCAAATTTAATCTATTGAATATACACACTGTATCTCAGCAAAAATGTTATCTGCTTCATAATATGTTATCCACTATATCATGGCATAATTCTACAGTGGAGGTGTAATGTCAATGAAATATTGGTGTAGAAAGTACCAAGCTGAATATTTACACAATCCTTTAAAATAATTGGCTTTTACCTGCGAAGACAAACTGCTTACCTGGAAAGTTTCACCAGGCAGATCTTTTCCTACAATTCATATGATATTCTTCATAAGATTTTACTGAAAATGAGCACTCATTAAATATAACGTATAATAGATGCACACACTAAATCAAGGCAGGAGATACCATTAGCATGAACTCCTTCAAAATCGCAATAATTCAAAAATTGGTCAGTATTTCTCTGTGGTTGACAATAACCACAGGAAACAGAGTGATTGACATCAGCTGACATGGGATATATCACATCAGATCAAATTAACAGGAGGCTGGGTTTGAGTTAACAATCACCTACTCAAACAGAGTAAGTTCCTTCTGGAGAAATAGAAGCTCACACTTCTCCAAACAGAAAAAAAAGCATACAGACAGCCTAAATGGGATAAAGACACAGAGATGAAAAAGCAATGTTTTTTTTTAAAAAAAAAAAAAAAGACAAAGAACATTTCAAGAAACTGTAACAAGGGCAAAGAGACAGGCAGGACAGAGATACCAGCGGTATTTGCAGAAGACAGGCTCTATCTAACCGCTGAACAAGCCAAATTCAAAGAAAGACAACTTGGAATGGACAGAGAGCAAGACAAAAGACAGGACTAGGAGAGCCTGAGCTAACCTGTAGAGCTGCTCCCAGTGACAAGGAACACAGGGCTGAGAATTGTGAGGAGGGTTTCTTACCCTTCTCCAGGTCTATATCCACAGATACAATACCTATATATGTAGGCATTTAGTCAAGCATATATTTACAGACCTTTGTCCAAAGCTGTGTGTGATTTGTCCCTAGAAACTTCACTGTAAACTCAAGAGTGTTCAGAAGGCATAAATCAGATGAAGATATTTCAGCTAGTTCTGGGATCAAAGCAAAGAACACCAGGGACTAACACCTGGTTAGTTAAATGCACAGCAATTTTGTTCAAAACCATCCACCCTTCTGCTATGACAAGGATCTAAACATAAAGCAGTGAAACTCCAGTACCTAATACCTAAATTCCCTCCTTTTTTTTTTTTTTAACTGACTTGATTTCACTTGTAGATGGTCCTTTCCAGAGAAACCAGAGACTCTTACAATTCAGGATTTCTTATGTACAAATGTGTATGAAGCTTAAGGGAGAAATACTTTGATACCACATTCATGTTTTGCAAGAGTAATATTTCATCGTGGATATGGACAAATCCACCCAATTTTCCAAATCATTAATATTTATTGATACTGCCTGAGCTTCCAGTTTGAGCTGTGGATTCATTCTGCACGGTGATTTATAAACACAGAAACATGGATGCTTTTCCAGACTCATTATGATAATTCATATAGGCAGAATTGATACCAGCATTCCTTTCTAGGCTGCTAGGTACTCACGACACAAACCCAGACAGCAGTGAATAAAATCTATGTAGAAAATGAGATCATTTCTTACAGAACCTCCACCTCACCTGCCAGAGAAGCCAGGAAGTGCATCATATCAAAGCAGGACAGAAAAAAATTGTCCGTGGACAAAAGGCTGGCCATTAGACTAATGATTCAGAGGCTAAACCTGCCATTAGGGTGCAGTTTCAAAGCAATATTGGCAAACTGCTTACATCAAAACGTGAACAGCTGAATGTCAAGTGGGTTTCTGCAATTTTCTGCCCTGGATTCTGATTTCACTCTTGAAAACAGGTTTGTAGGTGTGCTAAGAACTCATTGATACAACTCAAACCAAGGATGAGCTATCTCCTGAGTGGGATGCTGTGTCACCCCAAAACACTCTTGGGAAAACAGGGACTGTGGTCAATGTCAGACAAAAAATATACACCACCTATTTGTCAATTTTGAACTTGGGACTTTTTGCTGCTTCAGTTCCCAGCTGTAAATTTGAGGCAAGTGAATAATCTAATCATACAAAGGTGTGGTAAAAATGGACATTTAAATATTTGCTAAGTTCTCAGATACTATGGTAAATAAATAAATAAATGACTAAAATATGACCAGTATGAAGAAACTCTAATTCTCCCTTCTGAGGGTATGCATCAAATAAAACATACAGATCATTCATAGCTACCATTCATAATTAGTGTTCCACTGAAGGAGTCAAGAATCCTCTTCAAAGGTTATATCCTGCCACAGTTTTCAGGAGGAAAATAATTATCGTATTTCTCATCATACAAAGAAAATTGGGAAACTCAAATGTGCCCCTCCTAGTATACTAGGATATTTCTATGAGTATCCCTCCTCAAAATGCCTTCCTTAGGTCCAGGTGTCTTTCCACTTGGAATTAGTTTGAACTAAGGCAAGTATTCAGAGGAAGGAAGAGATTTTCTGCTCTTTACTTCACAATACCTTTCACCCTTAAGCTTGTGACAAAATGGTTCGTGAGGCAAATGTTTCTATAATTTTTTCAACTCCAAACGTGTGAAAACTCTGCAGAAATGGCAGGATCTGTAGGTGAAGAAGACAGTGCACATTGTCTACTCTCACTCTAGCAAGTCTTTGGTGACTGTGTCCAATGACTATTGTAACCTAGGCTGGGATGTCACTGTCACCTGGATGTTTGTACCACTGCATGGGTGAAAAACTGGCTGGGCCATTGATGGAGCTGAAGAAACACTCTACCCAAGGGATGGTGAAAAGCAGATTTCTCCAGGAGTCTATCCTTGGTCCTGTTTAACTCTTTAATACCAAAGACCTGGTGGAGGTGGTGGGATGTGTTCATTAAGCTGGCTGTACTGACACATCTGAGGGGAGGCCACTGCTCAGAGAGGCCAGCAGGTTCCTCATGGGAGGCAGGGAACTTCAGCAAGGATATAAAATCCAATATCTAAGCTGAGAAGAACCTGGAAATTGTGGCTAACACCAGGTTTGACTAGAGGCAGCTTGAGTCCAGACTCTGCTGCTTTCAGGTGAGTGGATAGGAGTTAACTCCCTTCTCTGGCTTTCCTCTGTCTCACCTGGAGCCCTGCCAGGTCCTTCTCAAATGAAACAGCCCCTCTCTCTCTGGGTTCCCTGGGTGGTGTGTGGTCCCTCTTAACATTAGTATTTGTTTCCACCAGCCTTTGCAAAATGTTTGTCTCACTCAAGGGAGTCTTGTTCAAATAGATGCTGGAAAAGACAGGACACAGTGTGGAGACACCACACACATCATTTACAATGACTTTATAGCCCAAGCTTGGCTCTTTGATGTGTGCTCATTATTAAAAGTGAACTCCTTTTCTTACATTGAAATGTTTATTTGTCTATACTTTATACTACTACTACTACTATACTACATACTAGTGTTTGGTTTTGGCTGTGCTTTTCTCTATAACTTTCATGAGCTCATGAAGGATACCTGTGTGAGATTTCTGAAATAAAAATCTTCCCTATTTATCTCAAGCAAGGCCAAATATTCACTTCACATTAGCCAACCAACTGTACTATGATTCCCCTGAGCTGCATGGAATGGAAAGACATTTCTCTAAAGCACACAGGAGACAGCTAACTCTCTCTTTGTTTCCTGTGCCCTAATTATTCCATTATATTTTGACGTCCTTTCTCCTGAAATGACACTGACTTAAAAAACTCACATATTTCATGCATGCCTTGATGAGAGTACTGACTAAGAATATTAAATATTGAACCTTTCTTTCATTATGGGTCAGTTTTTGAATTTACTTTCGGGGCAGTTTTGAGTCACTAGACTATATTGTTAAGACACAACAGTGTATAGAAGTTACAGCTTGTAATAAGAAAATATTGACTTTTAAAAAAATTTGTAAGCACGTATGGCTGTAAATGCTCATTTTGTTCTTTACTTTTTATATTTTTTACAGCTACCTCATGTTTATTTTAAAATACTCAAAATACTGCCAGGCAATATGATTTCAGAAAAGTCTAGACATTACATGAAAAGCTTGTCTATGATTTCTGAAGTTTAATTACATTTCCTTCTTTGGAAAATAAACAAAATCCTGGTAAAACTATATTATGCTAAAAGAAGAAATAAATTAAGAAGATTCAACAACACCTTACAGATATATTAGGCAAGGTCATTGATTAAAATGTTACAAACTGACAACTGTCCAGCCAAAAACACTGAAAAAGAAAACAGTGTTAAGAATTGAAAAGATAAGAGATTCAATATGGTTTGAAACTACCCAACAGCAGCCCCAAAAAAGGAGTATTGTTGAATAGTGATATCAAGTACAGAGTGTCTTGACCTCAGTTATACAGAGAAATAGCTAAAAACATTTTTACCTGCAATTCGGAGGGAAAAAACCCAACAAACCACAATAACCCTGGACATCAATATTACCAAAATTGTCAACAGGGTGAAGAAATCAGTGACTGAGTCTTGAAAAAGGAAAGACTAATCTAACACCTATTCAAAGCTTTCCATAAGAAAACTCTTACATTTGTTCTACCAACTGGACATTTATCAATTGGACAAAATCCTCACAAATCCTCTCAAGTTCCCTTAAAATATTACACATAATAGAGTACACTCCTAGAGTATCATGTTTATCTGTGGCAAATTGATGGATATATTTCCTTTTTTCCTGCGCATCAACAGAAAATTTTAATTGAAGATGTCATAGATTTATTCATAAAATATTCCAAACCCCACCCTTCTGCTGCTGTTTCTTAGAGCTGGTGCCTGAAGTGCTGCACAAATGGGTCAGAACATCATCAAATCCATGTGGTCTGGCTCTGCAAAACCATCCCAGAACAGGCAGGAAGCCTGGCCTGCTCTTTTTATTGGTATTGTTCCACTTCCACAGCAGCAACACAGTGGTTGCCCAAAAGGTCATCATTTTCAGCTCCTGCCTCCAAGTAACAGAAATCAGCACAGGGTCTGACTGGAGCCAGAGCCATCCTCATCCCCCCAATGATGAGCAGAGAGGTAAAACAGCACAGTGACACAATTAGTGCAGCCTGTCTTACACCCTCTTATGGTGTCTCATTCAATCACATTTCTATCTTCCTCTCCACTCCCATGCCCCAGCTTCTCCCCCTTAGCCCACTCTCAGCACCCCTGTTCCAACACTGGGATCTCTGTACCAAGACCACAAATGTGGGGTGACAGGAACCCATCCCCAGCCACTGGGATAATCCCAGCCCACCTCACATGCTGTGACAATTGATGCTGCTCACATTAAAGGGTCTGAGGACGTTTTTTTCTCCTGTCCAAAGTCATGGCTAAAGACAGGCCAAGAGAAACCTTACACCCTAAATTGTGAAACCTGAGCAGGGCCCTAGATCTAGCTCCTAGTACAGTTCTTTGTAGTCACACTTTGTCCCTCTGTTGTATCTCTGGAGGATGCTATTTCAGCAGGAGATCCCAGAGGTGTTGGTTTCAGCAACTCTTCCCTCCCATTTTCCTTCCACAGGACTGTAAGTTAGGAAGGGCTGTTCCTCAGGGCTGTGTTGTAGGTTGGAAGCACAGTATCAGGGTAACAATGATGCACATGGTTTGAGGGGCAGAATCCCTTGCAGGAAGGGCCTGGTGATGAGCTGTAAGATGGTGTTAAGTACATTCTAACTTTAGCCTCATCCTGCTTTTCCCTTTTGGGAAAGAATGACTCAGCAGCAGCTATCAGTATCGTCAGTGTCACCACAGCCACCACCTGGCTTCACTCTTTCTCAGTTTTCATCTCAAATGCCATTTTGAAGCTTGTGGAAATTGCTCTGGGATGCAAGAGAAATGCACCCCTAAGTAAGTGTTCATTTGCTGCTGCCTAAAGGAAACAGGAGAGACTGCTGTATGTGTGACATGAAGTATATACACAGAAATTAACCCATGGTGTGCAAAGGGCTGTGAAGGACCATGGCTGGCCCTGAGCTCTCCATGAAACCCACAGTCCATCACTTACCTTGTGACACCGACATATCTGGGCTCTGTGGACCTCTCCAATCCCTCTCTTTCTCTCCCAGCCAGAGGTACTCACAATGGGAGCATGAGATCCCTTCCTCCTTATGCTAAGCCACTGCAAACTGCTCTCAGGAGGATGTCTATTTATTAATGGCCCCGTGCCATAAAAGACTGACATAATGAGGCAGTACAGAGCAGCTGATGTTGGCAGTGCCTGTGGCCTGGACAATTAGAGGTGCATTTACTGGCAAAATATTTGTGCCCCAAAGGCTACCACATACAGGTCCCTTGTCTTGATAATTCTTTAATGTAAAGATTTTTTATTATTTTTTTTTTTTAACCTTTCCAAACCACATGTAAGTTTTGCATTTGAATCCTTTAAGGACAGAACACAGCTTTACTTAAAATAAACAAATCAGTAAACACCTTAATTGAAGGTCTCTTTAATTATCAAGTTCAAACTAGTGCCTCCCAATGGTATAAAGTATGTCCATAATATTATGCCACCAAATAGAAAATACTGTGTGTGTCAAGGTATCTCACTTTTACTCCTCTGATTCTTTCCCTGATCCTGCTGGTGAGTGAGGCTAGAATGCCTCAAGTCTATTAGCCAAAGAGAGCACTTCACATGTAGCTGTCACCTGTTAAGTCACAAGGAAAACACTGAGATAAGGACAATGCTAAAATATCACCCAGCCAATGGTGCACTCAGGGCAATCAGTGCTGACCTCCTTCCTAAAATTAAGCACTTGCACATCTTCAGCAGATTTTGAAAATAAGGGGGAAACAGACTCTTACCTCTTCATGCTCAGGGGAATGCTCAAGGGATATGGGAGAAAAGGATAATTCCTTCTCCTTCAGGTACATTATAAAAGCAAGAGATGGCTTACAATGGATTTTTGTGTTATTTATAGAAGTATTTTTCTCAGAAACACACACACATCAAAAGTACACAAGTACACAGAAGATCAATTACATTGAGCATCAGGTCAGATTAATTAGATGGACTTCCAGTGTTTTGGTCTCAAGCAGGGAAGATGCATGATCTAGGTGCTCACCCAGTCAAGATCTGGATGGAGGAGTTGCTTTAAAATGATGCAGGCACATAGTATAAAAAAGAAAAGTACCTATAGAGTTTAAATTATGCCAGGCATAACTCAGAAGAGTTTTTCAATACAGAAATTTTGGACTTAAATGCCTTACTTGACCTAAATCTGACTTCAGGCTCCCACATAAAGCAATTCCATGAAGTCATTAAAGTTACACCAGGGAGAAATTCAGCCGTAAGTGACATGATTTTTGTCATGCAATTTGTACCTCTTCTAGATTCAAAATATTATTCCATCTCCATTTTCAAGACCATTCTAAATCTGTGTATCATCACTACACTATATATTGATCTTTTGAGCAAAAGGTCAATATTTAAGAAAATTGATCCATAATAAATTAATATTAAGTGATTGGATTATATATATATATTTATGAGTAAATATACCACAGCTCCTCTGAGCAATTACTGTTTTTAAGAGTCAAGTCTATTTAAGTAGCAGATTCTGTGCAAGGGTTAACCTCTACAGATTTTCTTTAAAGATATTTACAGCAAAGATTTTAATTCCCAAGGAAAACAATTTATATTCTTAAAGCAGGCTACACATTTCCAAATCCTGGTAGAAACAGGCAGCCCACTTGCACATGTAATTAAAGTTCAAATTCCCCTGCAAATGGCAGCCAAAGTTCAATACATTTTTTCTGAGGCTGGTTGATGTAGGAAGATTTTCATGAGATGTTTTCTCCTCTGTCATCAATTCAACGATGTAAACAGAGATAGATTAAACCTGCACACCTTTCAGGTTGATATACCTGACTGGGGAAAAAAAAAAAAACAACCAAAAACTCACAGTTGGAATTCTTCCTGAAAACTAAAATAGATGACAAAGTAAAAGACCAATCTTCTATAGACACTTAATGAAGACAGGCTTCAAGGGGTTTTCTATAGCAGCGAGTACTTTACACCCCAGGAGGAGACAAAGCCAGCAGATTTCTGCAGCTGAGGATTGCAGTCACAGCAGAATAAGTAAAATAACAAAAAACATATTACTTGTTAAATCACTTACACTGGTTTTCCTTTGGATTCACAAGTCAAAACTATAGATTGTCCTTCTTCAGGCCATGAATTGGAAGAAATGATTTTAACTAAAGGTGTATCTAGGAAGAAAAAAATAGACAACTTGTTGATATACACAAAAAAGATTTATTATCTAAGAGTACATTCTTCTCTATTTACAACAGACTAAACCACAGATTTAATTTACTCTTGGAGACAGTTTCATACGGAGCCTCGTGCAATTTCCATTGTCTTCAGGAAGGCAATAAAAATGACCAATGTAACTAAACCAGTAACTTTTTATATCCTTAGGAGACACAGACAGAGAGCATGTGTATACTAAGAGAAAACAATTTTTTATTCCTGTATACGATGCAAATACTCCATATGACTATCCGAAAGTCTGATATCGAACAACAAAATAATAATAAAAAAAAATTGAGGATGAATAACAAGTACTCCATGCAACTGTTTTCCTATTTTTAGGCTGCTATGATGGAATGCTGCTATTAGAGGAATGAATGCAATGGTGTGCATTTGAATAAGAGCCCTTTTGTTGTTGCAGAAGCTTGAAACTCATAATAAGAAAGCTACAATGGGCTTTCAGATACAATACCTTGTTACAGACATTTTACAGGATATTATTTCTGAAATGCAATAAAGCTGCCCCTAAACCATAACAATCTTAAACAGAATTTGCAAAGAGAATGTTTCAAATATCTGCAAAAAGCACTACAGAAGAATCTGCAGTCTGTCCAATGTGATTGGATTAGTTTTATAGTTTCAATTGCAAAAAGATACACAATACAGCGACTGTGAATTCATGACGAATAAAGCATTTGAAGTAGAACTTTAACTTTTAAAAAAATTTGCCACCTGGCTTGCAAGAATATATTTTCATAGTTAACATATGACTCAGAGGGGCACCTTTATAAGGAACAAAAAGAAGATGATAAAGAAAGGAATGTAACACATTTTGTCCTTAGGAAGAGGAAAAACAAAGCTCATTGTCACAGGGAAAAAAAAAAATCAGATTGAGTAGAAAAATTGCTATTTTTCCTCATGGTTTCTTTCTCTATAGCTTCCTAATACAAACCACTTTATCCTACAAATCTAAGGTACCTAACTTTTGTCTCATTCAATTTTCAGTTGCTGTTGTCCTTAGCAGTGAGATCACAGATGTCCTGTTACAAGCAAATGTGAAAGAGCATGACAATATGACCCCACAAAATCAAATGGAAAAAAAAAAAAAAAAAAAAAAGGATATGCTGTAACAATATAATTTCTTACTGAGATGTCTATAGTTCTGTTGAACCCTAAATGGCATCTGAACAATTAAAATCATGGAAACATTTTTCTAATTTCTGATTTTTTTATTTTTACACACCACAGAGTACCAGCATGGTACAAGACAGGAAGAGGGAAAGGCTCAGTGCAGACTCTGTGTAATTCCACTGAAAGTATTTTCAGCATCATTCAGCTCCCCAGAACAGCTGCACTAACCTTACACCAGCAGCAAATCTGTTCCACAAGTTCATATTTTTAAGGACCCTGAAAACCATTATGCAGGTGACTAATCCTTTGGAGGCCAGGCTGGCATTTGCTTCATTTTTAGCACATGCTTAAGGCACTGACCTCAAGTGCCTTAATAAATCAGGGCATCAAGTACTTCTGTGATTTCAGTGGTGCTGTTGAAGATGAATAAATTACTCTCTTGACTATACATTGAACCAGAGGAGCAAATTAGTATCAGATAGGAATACATGAAGAATTTAACTGAGGGAGGGAGACAACTAATGCAACGAGATCAAGAGGTTTCCAGAGAAATATGAAAAAGAGCAACACTTTGATGGAAGTAATCCTGACAGCCACAGGTGAAGGAAGAAATTAAAAGCCCATCTAGTTATTATTCCTGGCTTAAATACTTTAAAAAATTATCAGCATTTTATGCAATACTGTAAATGACCCAAATAAAATTGAAGAGAGGATTCCAGACAATTAAGCTTTCATTTGCATGGATCAATGCAGTGCTGTTTCCCCCCAGCTTGAAGTTTTCATTCCTCCTTTAGCATACCAGGCAGGTCTCTGTTCTCCATGCACTTCTGAACAGAGCTTACTAACACAGAATTAGAAAGGTCTTACATTTATGTTTCACTCTCTAAGGCACAACAAAGTAGTGTAGGAAATATATTCCCTAGTGGTTTTCCCTGCTAATTGACTTAAACAGTAACTACTTGTTTCTCTAAAGCAGGAAATACAGCATTTAATTCAATATATAATTTTTAGGGAAACTAACAATGGAAAATTTTTGCATTTTATTAATGGTTCTTTCTCAAAAACTACATATTCTAGTTTAAATATCTCAGTATTACTGTTTCCATTTTTTCTTTTTAAGCCATACTTGATTTCTCTCCAGAATTAAAGTGTACACTTGAAAAGGGAAAACTTTTGAGATGAACCTGCCCTCTATTTTCACATTCACATCAATACTTTAAATGAGAAGAAATCTTCAGAATAATTGAATTGACTCAAAACTAAGCTAAATATCTTATTTTAACAAAGATGATAGAACCCTGCTGACTGGTACTTTTCCAGAACACAAAATGCTATTACAAAATACTACCTCCCACTGTGACTGCTCATTTGAGAAGAAACTGAAAAGTATAAATGTACTCCATCAATACTTTGAGTTTTGACCTGTCACACTTAAAAGTATTAATCATTACAACTGGAACATCATGTGATCTCCCACAAACACCAACATTAGGAAACAGCCTAAAGAAAGAAAATCAAGAACTGTAATACAGGAAGAGATTTCTTTTCAGATACGTTTATCAGCTTGTTATAAGCAATGTAGATATGTCCAAAAAAAAAAAAATCTCTTTCTACAACTAAAACAAACAAAAGGAGTAGAGTCAAGGGTTATAATGTGGGTCAGATCTATTCCTTTTCCTCTAAACTCAACAGGAATATGCCAAGGAGTACCAGTTGAATTTACCAGAAATTAATAATTTGCATATTTTTTCGTATTTATCCCAGCAATGTCATGACAATGAAGTATCATGGATCAGTATTCAAAGCAGAATTCTTCTGAACAAGGGAGCGGTGACTACAGTTTCTTTACAGTATCTACAAATATGCCCTTATCCTGAGTTCTAAGAATGTTATGTAGGAGGTGAGTATTCCAAAAAGAATAAATTTGGGAAAGTCTAATTCTATTAAAAAACCCAGTGACTTATGTGGGTGTAAGCACCACAGCAAGTTTTCTCAGTCAAACACACTGACTTCGGCACCCGGTGACGTTTTTAGTTACATCCATCTCCAGCAGCTAGAACTCCTTTGGCCCTCCAATCTCTAGTTTGAGTAATGAGGTACTTATGAGCTGCCACCAATCTGAATTGAGGTTCAGACATGTCTTTATGCATCTTCTACCCTCTGTGAGCACAGAATCTGCTCGTTTCTTTCTGGACACACCAACCACAGGTAAGAATTATGGCGTGGGGCTTTTTTTATATAACCTTCCGTGATTCAGCAGACTGTAGGCAAAAGTTCCACTGAGTGATTCTGCTTCATCCATCCTTCTAGGATTTGGGTTCATGTCATCTCACAAAGCCTGGGAAACCCATTCCAAAGCTTTGAGAAGATTTATCTGTTTTTGATCAGGCGATGTCATCAGCAACACACAAAGCAGTAAACGTATGTGGAAAATTGATACCAGCTTACACCGGTATAAAATCTGATCTGATACGTGAAGAAATTAAACACTTCAACACTTGAATTTTGTTCTACTTTTAGCAGCAACTAATGGCAACATTCATACCTTGTGGAACTTCATTATTGATTGATTTAATCTCTTTGAAGCTATTTTCAGAATAAAGGTGGTTCTTATCAGTCACTAGACCTTTGCTCTTAATCAGATCTTCTATGCCTGAAGGTGTGTGTGTTTGCTTTCAGAATGAGATTGTTGTTTTTATATTGCTTGAAATAAAATAGACTTCAGTATGTATCTATATTATTTTATCACCAAGCCTTTATAAGGTTACATGCAGGATTAAATTCCTTCACATAAATTTACTCATACAAAGTAATCACATGAAAGCTGCTGGAAAAATCCCTCATGATAAGTTATGTTGTACTTCATGTGCAAACCCTCGACAAACACAGTGCAAAAATGGAAAACTGAATTCATAAAAGTAAACAAATTTGCTAAGATAGTGAAACAGGCCAACAACAGAACCAGAAAATCTCTACTAGTTTCTTCTTGGTGCCAAGATAGTAGAAGTGTAATTTGGCCTATTTTTCATATGTATCTTCAGAAGTCCTTGGTCCCATCAGTTCTTAGCAAAACCTTTGATGGAACTCACAGCACTGGCTGAGTTACTAAATTAAAGTATAACCCTTTGCATTAATCAGCAACAGGTGTGTAGGAATAAGCACATGAGAAATCATTTTGTGAGACAAAGGGGATGCATTATCATGAGGCTATGTTAGGAATACGCTGTTTTATCAAGTAATCCCTCCCTAATTTAATCAACTTCACTCAATGTAATTACAATCCCATAAAGAGAAAATAAGACCACCTTTCTTCTTGGGCAGATGTTAGGGTGGGCAGAGCACATATTTTTCATTGACATTTTTAAGAAACAACAATTGGAAGCAGTAGGCTATTCAGGAATAGGAGCATTCATGAATTGCAAGAGTTGCACATATGTAAAGAACCATGCAGCAGTCTTTCCTTCAGGTAATTTTGATATATGCATTACTTTAGCTGTAATATAAACTTCTTGCCACTAGATTTCTCTACACAATTTGTTAAAAGGTAAATCTCAGCCTTCACTGGCATTCCAGTGAAAGCAGGATTAACAGAAAAAATCTTAGTGGTTCTCCTCTGCAGAAATTTACATAGGAATATTGTATCAAATATACAGATCCAAGTCAGGGCTCCTATTTGCAAATTTTGTGCTGAATTATAGGCTTTTTAAAAAAGAAATAAATGCAGTAAGTTACTATGAAGTTTCAACTTAGCACTCTAATTATCTTTCAATGTGGCTGGACCTTCAGAAAGCAGCATAGAACAAGGACACCTCCTTCTTTTCCCTTACAAGGATAGAATCACTAATCCCAAGGGTCCTGTACTTCAGCAGCCTACATTTTAGGGGACTGCTCTACCTCCATGTCTCAGGAAGCCATTCCTACATTCCCTCACTTAGACATAATTTGATTTTTGTGAGAAGTGGTAATCAATCCATCAAGATCAGTTATTAGACTCCATGTGATTTATAAGAAAAAGAGGTTACTTACTCCATTGAGTACAGAAGTATTCACACTGTGTTGTTCAGAGCCAGCAAAACACTTATTTGGCAATAATTTAGAACATTCAGCCTTTGGAGTTCATGGTTAAAGGGTCTGGTCTGGTTCAGAGTGCCACGACCTCCCATGCAACAGCAGAGGTCAGCCAAGAATGCTGAGGTCTCCCTTCCAGCTAGATTTTGAACTAAGATTTCACTTTGAATCTGAAAAGGCTTTTTTTCTTATCTATTTCCTAGTTTGGATAAATCAGGATATTTTGACACACTAAAAAAACCCCCAGGTATTAGAACATTCTCAGCCCAATGCACATCACGAGTTAGAATTCCTCAAGCAATTCAGTGCTGTGCAAATTGTCTCTACTTACATTCAGTGCCAACATAACACAGAATATACCCTTCATTTTACATTTAGGGAAGTTTTCTAGAGCCAGATCAGGATATTCACAAAAAAACCCAAACCTCATAAAACTTTAAAAATCCCCACCTATTTCCTAGGAATGTGTCAATCCTTAGCATCAAGGGGTTTTGGTACCTCCATTTTTGGGCTTTACATGCAAAAAAATTACTTCTTTTTTTTCTTAAAGTACTTTTTGAGCTGGTGGCCTCAGAGTAGCCTTCTTACGTGTCAAAGATGGCAATATTTTTGAATATTTAAATAATTATTTTTTTAAAATAAAAGAATTAAATGTAAACACCATGCCATAAACCAATCTTAGATATTTTACTAATACCAACACAAACCTAAGAAAACCTTGTCCAAACTGGTAAAAAATTTGTACTCAGCTAGGGCAATTATGTTTCCACATGCTGTTTCATATAAATGTCCCTTCTAGTTTTTGGGTTTTTAAATTTGTTTAGTGCATGAAGTCTGGGATTCCTACTTCTCAAAGTAAAATGGCATCACAGAAGATGTGGGTTCTACCACATTTCGATTAAAATCTCCTGTAGCATTATCCATTCAAGGTTTCACAAGCTATACAGTGAATTTGCCTAATGTTTGGATCTTCTTTTTGTACATGTTTAGCCTCACTTTCTTATGATCAAAGCAATCCAATAATTATTATTTAAAAACAAAAAGGTCATTTACTATTTAAGTAATAATCAATTCATAAAGTAGTATTGGTCTCAACTTTTAGTTTTGGGTAGGTTGGTTCACATAATTTTAAGGAAATGGGTAATAGTGTCAAGCAGAAATCACATTTCTCTTGACTTCCTCTGTTTCTCCTTCACCAAAGAAAGCTTTTTTTTTTTTCTGGTTTGTAGAATATTAAAAGACCTGGCACAAAAAAAAAGTCCCATTTGGTGACAGCAATATATAATGTTCAATATATACAAGGTGCATAGAGAAAGATAAATCTTTTGAGTTATTTTAGTTTATGAGTCTTTGGGGTTCAAAAGGAAAAATCCATTGGTCAGGTTCTCTCCAGTATGCATGGCACACATCAGTGTGATATATGCTGCCTAAATCTCTCTTAAAACACGAGGGATTCTGTACTTCTTTTATTTTTTTTTTCTTTCACAATGCCCTGCTTAGTCTTGAAAGTTCAAACTAGCAAAAAGAGCTCAACCTTGTGAAAATGGCAGAAAAAACAGGAGGCACAGATGGTCAAAGATTCACATGTGATGAACAAAAACTTACAGCTCTACACAATATATGACTACAACAAATACGTTAAACCACCAACACAAGGCTCTCCTAACTGATTAGTTTCCATGCAGCCAAATTTTCAGGTGCCTATCTCAAAACCCGGGCAGACACAATCCTGTCCCTGATTGTGTTATAAATAATTGAAAGCAGCTCATTAACATCATTTGATCCTAGGCCTCCTCTGGAATACTTTGATTCTGATGCATCTTTCCTTTGAAAGTGATTCTCTCTCTGTAGTTTATGCTATGAATGTCTCTCCAGCTGCAGCAAGAAGCTGAGTTTGTTGTAATGAAACCTGTGATCCTTGCTGGACTTGCTGTTTGAGTGCAAATTATGTTAACAGACACGGGAAAGATCCAGGGAGGGGCAAACACTTCACTGGCTAGGTTTGTCAAGGGAAGGAGCACTCACAATCCATCAGGATGTGCTACAAATGTTACTTACAATCCCCCTGCTAAAAGCATTGATACTACCTCCTTATTTAATCTTTTAGGATGATGAGTAGATGGTTTTAATTACCTTCTGTCACTAGAAATTTTCTGCTATACTCAATGATTTAAAAAGCCCTAAAAGTACTGCTAGTAAGAAAAGGCTTTGTTTAACAACTTAGCTGAGCATTGGATCCAACAGCATGGAATATGATAAAGGATCCATGCAGGAAGAAAGCTGTGCTTGTGTGACAGAACAGTTCTTCCCACTGTGATCAGGGATCATCCCATGGAAGCCAGGTTTTACCTTCCTGGACCCTAAGCACCACAGGGAGCATGTTTTATTAATTGCTTGCCAGTTTAGAATGCACTCAGCCGAGCTCCAGGCAGCCCAGATAAAACACACAGACCCTTCCTACGGTGCAACATCCGTGCCATGGCTGCCACATCATCTGGCAAGGAAAAGGATAACCCCCACCTTCCTCCCATCACCCACTGACTGTTTCCAGACCACTCCAAGTTCTGAATTAATCACTTCATCTTGTGCAGCAGCACCTCCTGCCTGGACTTAAAATATTCAGATTCACTCTGCCAGTTTTAATAAATATATTTATCTTTTTTTTGTTTTTTTCTCTGAACACAAACCACCATTTCCTCCTTGAACCAGAGTGCAAATTACTATAACTGGTTCATTACAACACATTTTTCTTCTTACAGATTTAGCTAAATTATGATCTGCCAACAGCATGTCTTTATTTCATGGTTTTATTTTATGGCCACAAACCTTCTGAATATTGAAAAGCTTTCATAAATTTCTCAGATATTTTAGTGTGGCAGTGAACAACAACAGTTCTGGTGCTATCATTTTAAAAAATGTTATAAAAATCTAACAGTCTGATAATAAAAGATTATTACTACCTGGTAATAAATGGCTGCCAGATGATAAGATTTTAAAAGTTTTTCCTGAGAGACTAATTCATTTATTTTCTACCCATTTTTTGTCCGTTCTTTTAAAATGCATGTTTGTGAAATCTATCTATGTCACAGCCTTCTACATTTTTCATCACGCTTTTTCTCTCTCTTTATTTCCTTGGAACCTTTCCATCATTTCCAGATGCAAAGATAAAACAAGCAGATACCTCTGAAAATGATGATGTATCTACTTTCTAAATTAATTAGCACTACAGTAAGCACAGGACAGTCTCAGAAACTTTTTTTTTTATCAGAAATCACGAGATTATAATTTTCACACATGGATAGCAATTGCAAAGCCCACTGAAAATTCCATAGTTCTACATAATTTTATTCCTATTTCTAAAAAAGTAAGAAAATAAGCTTAGGAAAGAAAAGACTCTAAAAGTAAATTCCAAGGACAAACCACTCCAGTATGCACAAAAATAAACATCAGACTGGATATCTCAAATGAGACGAGAAAGAGGAGAGAGGAGTACTTTAATCAGCTCTGTGCAAGTGCTCACCATTTTTAATAGCTTTTACACTTACCAGCTGTGCACCCTACAGCTGTGAATCAGCATTTCCCCAAATTTGGCTTATTTTGTAAATGGCAAGCAGCATGGCTTCTGTCTATGCACTACTGCCTTGAATAAGCACTTAGGTGCAAGTCTGCCTTGGTAACTTCACCAAAGCAGCCTGGCAGACATAGCAAGTTGGATGTTCTGCTTCATAAAAAAAAAATGAACAACTCATTGCTTAAATGGATGAGAAAGAAAGAAAATCAAAATTAGGTATCTGAAAAATCATTTAATTAGTAATATTTGTGGATGAGTCAATCTAGTTCAAGCAATTGCGCCATGGCAATGGTGCTCCATTTTCAATGAAAGTACTCAACAACACTGTGAAATTAAGCTTTATGCTAGAACTTAAATACTTAGGTTTGATAGAAGTGAATACTTGGTACTATATCCACATGGATATTCCAATGTCTTCTTCTTATACTCTTTTAAAATTGCTTTACAGTTAAGCAGGACCAGAAACAGCATATGGGTGCCTTTGTTACCCGAGATTATTTGATGACTATTGTGTCCTCCTTTATCTCATCTGGTTTATTTTAAAATTATGTTTGTTGTAGGAAAGAGTAATAACAGAACTTGTTATTACAAGTGATGTAGTACAGAGTAGTAGTACTTGTATTACAAGTGAAGTAACAGAGCTTGTAACAGAAGAGTGTAAAAACACTCTCATGGATGCAAAACAAGAAAGTAGGTGGATGCTAAAGTGTGGGGGAAAAGAAAGATTGACCAAATATTCCCTCCTGGCACTCATATTACATGAGTGCCTGAATTTGAGCACCAACCTGGCAGGAAACTCTTTAGGTTACTAATTCTGAGGCCATTGATTATGTGGTACTTTGTTAAAGATATCCACTGGACTTGTTCCACCACCTCACCTGCTGGTCATGCCAGGCCCCTTCACCACAATGACTAAAACACAATAAAAGAAGTGAAATGTGGTAGCACATAACTTGTGGCTTGAGGTTTTGGGAGGATGGAAAAGAAGCTGGAAGTACAACACCAAAGCTCCACAATACCCCCTGCTCCATTTCAAATGTTTACAACCTTACCCTGCCTTTGCCTCGTAATGTGTTCATTGATCATTCCTACCTACTTTGTGCTCAGCCTTGAAACAGGCCAAGACATTTATCAGGGATAAATGTGAGCACGCCAGCAGCCCCTGCTGAATTAAGGAGGACAGAGTGGCACTGTCACCCCATTTCTGGGTGTGTGTCACTCTATGGAGACAGCACCAGGTGACAGCCACTCCCCTTTACATGGCTTTGCAGAATGGGTCACTGCTTTCTGAATTATGCATTAAGTCCCACACACACGAATGATATGGCAGAAACAATATTTTCTTTGCATATCAGTTCTGTTTTCTCCAGTGAATGCAAGCGATGAGGCTTAGTTTTACAACTTTTATCTTGTTTAACTATTTTTGTCAAGCCACTTCTTCAGAGTAAACAATCTGTTCCATTTAGCATCTCCACTGCCTTACACTGTGCTCTCTCCAACTTATTTATGTTTTATCCCACTTTTGCTGTTAAGAGAAGGAAAAAAAAGGAAAGGCAAAGAAAAGTCTTCTTCCTAAACCATGTCATAAAGAAATGCTGAACTTTGAGAGAGTCCATGACCTTTCAGTGTTACTTTATCTTCTGCTTTCTCAGATTCTTTTGTTTAAAGCCTTCATTGTTCCTGACTTAAACTGTGTCTGACTTAAATTATCTTGAATATGGTCAAAGAACTGTAGCACATCCATAAATACTGAAGGAGTTAAATGAGAGCTCTGGATGCTCAGCATTCCTAAATATCTCTTCAGTCCTTTCTCTGACATTCATATCAGATATTGGACACTATAAAAGTTTAGTCTACATAAAAATAACTAAGCAGTAGCGTCGGGAAATGAAAATTTGACTTGCTTCTTGAAAATATACATCCCACCCTCGTGAATGGCAAACTTCTCTTCCTTGGGAGGTTCTGGAAATGATCTCTACATTTTTGTCCTCTCCTCCAGACTGTCTCACCTGCTTGCTAATCTTTCCTACTTTCAATATAATTAACTCTCCCTCCCAAATTTCCTTTGAAACCTTCTGGAGCCCTCTCTTACACAATAAGCACATGGAATATCCTGCCCACACCAGATTTCAAAGTTTTTATGCAGAGTAGACAAGCCACCCTGTGGATTTTCTACATAAGATTTTACAGAGAAATAAATTATATTATATTTCACTTGTAAACCATATTTGAACATAAACCTCCAGATGGTAAAGGTCAGGATTGTACATTAACCCTTTGAACTGGATATCCCCTTTGAAAGATGAAAGTTTGGCAGTAAATGGACTTACAAGTTTATGAATTATTTTGCATTTAAATAATGGATTTCTTATTTTCATCCATCATTAACCTAATTGATCTCATTTAAACATGCAAATTGTAGCAGTGAACTTTCCTGTTCACAGATATAATCCTTTACTGTTTACAGCAACTATCCTTTAAGTTTCATTTGTTTCAAGCATTCACCAATATGAAAAGCTTAAAAAAAAATAACTGTACTAATTAACACAGTGCTTACATAATTTCGAGCTATATAATTAACTTCTTACTTAATTTTCATTCAGTACGAGGAGATGTAGAGTACTGAAACTGTAGCTTTTAAACAGCATTCTTATTATTACTGTTTTTATCTGCATCTTACACTGGTAAGTATAGAAACATCCCTCCTTTAAGGGAGATAGAATGGAAAGCTGGTCCTCAAAGTATTGTGTTGAGATATATTTATTTTCCATATTAACATTCATAGGGTGAAATCAGGGACAAAGAACAGAACAAAACCCAAACCTGTTTGGGTTGGTTGAATATCACAGCATGGGTTAGTCTTGGGTGAGAACCTGAATGTGTGAAAAGGATAAGCCTGAATGTGCAAGAAGGATAAGAGAGAATCAACTGGAAGACACTGGAATTCTCTCCTCCTCAATCCAGCAGAACATCTTCAATGAAAAAGAAAAGCAGGAACAGAGCTCAGAGAGTTGATTTTTAAAGGGTGGGAGCATCAGTCCAAGAGACAGTGCCTCCCTTTCAGATTCAGGGAGCCATTTATGAAAACATCCTCATTTCCTCATGAGCTTCTACAGGACCTGAACAGCTCACAGGTTTTCAGTGAAGGGAAGGACACCTCTGCTTGCTCAGGCTTACAGAGATTGTCTGGGATCAGAGGTGGAGGATTTGTGAGAGACCAAGGCTCTGTCTGCACATCAGACAGAAAATGCAGCCCCCTCTTGTTTCTTAAGCTGGAACAAAAGGTGGCTTTAATCAATAAGACCAAGCTTCAAATATTGGCCTCCTTCCACAAGTTCCAGAGGTCTCTGAGGTATCACAGCTCCAAACCACTCAAAGTATAACATGATAAAATGGTTATAGGAAGAGAGGAAATCGTGCTAGTTTGAAATAGAGATCTGCAAAGTCCTGGATGTGCAAATCTCAGGTGAGTTTTTTTTTTTTTTTTTT
>VXBB01001693.1:45404-78866 GCA_013399915.1 Illadopsis cleaveri
TTCAAAGCAAATGAGAAAAGGAGATATGCCAAAGTGCAAAAGTAAAGATGTTCTTATAAGCACAAAATTGAGGGAAACAACTAAAGTAAGTAAAAAGAAAGGAGCACATGAAGAGAAAATTAGAATCAGCTTCAAAAAGACAAATGGCCCCGCAGCTTAAAGAGAATGAATGTGTGACACATATTTTACTCATTTACAGTACAGAAGGACCATATGTAGGCAGCAGGGAAAATTTTTCCTTTCCTCTCCTATTTTATCATAGCTAAGAAGTGTCCCATTTTTGTGTTCTTTTGCATGGGCACACAGCTGACCTTTCTGAGCTACAAAAAGTCAGCAAGTCTCAGTAGAGACAAACAGCTTGAAGAGCCAATAACGTATTTAACATGTGAATAATTAATCACAATTGAATATTAAGACTTAAGGAAGACAGGGGTTTTTGTCTCTATATGCTGTTCTGATGGGCAGCTCTCAGTCTTTTAGACATTCATCACAGAGTCTAGCACACAACTGTGCACGACCCTTTTCTTGCCTTTATTTCAGAATGCCATATTTCATGTAGTGCTATATGAAGGTGTAGTACATTATAAAATATATTTAATATATCTTTATACATTCACAGACATTTTTACTCATTTTTGTGCAGAATGTGCATTTTAGAACCTCTGTTCCAACAAAAACTTGAAAGCAGCCAAGTAGAAAAAATAAGCTAAACCCTCCTAGGTTAGCTACATCAGGGAATGTAGCTCTTTGATGAAATTACTCTGCTTACATCAGCAGAAATTCTGGGTCCATCTCGTCATCAGGGAAGCCTCCATTTGTTGGTACATGGGCAGTGAGAGGGGCTCAGTGCTGTCAGACACAGGTGCACATACAGACACCCCGTGTCCTACACGGCCGCACGAGCGTGTGGCTGATCCGACCTGCAGCCTGCCACGCTCTCAGGGCTTTGTTTACTTAATGCAAAATCAATACCCTTATTTCCAGGCCAACGGTTCCAACATCCTCATGGAATAGCTGCCTGATTTTAAAGTCAAGCCCAGACGTTCATTGCAAAGGAATCTAATAACAGCCCACCAAAGAAGAAGCGCGCCTATCACACAAACACGTTGGAATAGCCCGTGGAAGCAAGTTAGCTGACGGCTATAGATTTTGTCAGGCCAACAATCCACTGCACATCTGTGTCTGCCAATACAGAATTTACTCAAAATTGCCTCTCTAGACACTTCTTTACATAACACATATTTAGCTGATTAGTGCAGTCTTTTGGGAATGTGGTCAGCTTTTGAGCAAAATCTCACTGAGTCCATTAGCGCGGATCACATCACAGCTGCCATTTTAGAAGCACGATGATTAGGTTTGAAGTTCAAATGATTTGATTTCACTTTAAGGCTTCAAAAGCAGCCTCTGGGGTAGATTTACACAATTAATTTTTACTGAGGTCTGCTGGGTAATTTACTGTAGTCAGAGAATCTTCACTAAGGTAAGGTAATTACCACTGGGTAATTTTATGGCACTCTGTTCAGCACGAAGCAAAACATTGGCTGGTTTCTGCTCAGATAAGACCTGGAAGGAAAAGATGATCCTGCTTTTGGGAAACACAACACATCTGTGACACTGAGGAGGGATGAGAAGAATTCACTGACTTCTCAGATATGGACCAGAAGTTGTACATGCCCTCAAAATGTCTTTTCAGGAGTGCACATAAGGACTTAGACAATCTCTTAAACATTGTACTGAGAAGCTTTCAAAATTGAAGCACTGTACCCATGATTCTTTAGCACAGGAACAAAGAACACAATCTTTGTTTTGTCTGAACACAGAAGTAAACAATGAAATTAAATATCCCTTTGAGATTTGTATTTATCACTTACAAGAAGCCCTTCCTAATAATCAGTGGCAGCTAGACTGACAAGCAAACTTCAGAGCAAAGCCAAGGGGGATACAAGTCTATTTTAGGATTGCTATTGACATTAAGGGTCAGAGGAAAAATAAACTCAGCAAGCAGTGTCATGCCACCACAAACCTCTGCTGGCCAAGCAGAAACTAAATTACAGCCAAACCTTTCAGCACAGCAGAAAGATTTGGGCAATCGGGCTGCCCTGCAGTGCACAGAGCACAACATACAGATGAACAGGATTAAGCACAAGTGAGATAGAACATAAATTACAGACAAATAAATCAAAAGACTGGAGAACCTAATTATCCTGGAGTGGGGGTATGTTATACTTTCCCCTATTATTTTAATATTTTATGTTTGCCAAATTAACCTGTGAAGCCCTGCAAAAAGAAGGATTGACCACAGTCTCCTTCAAAATAACAATATAGGCACAATCTCCACTACCTTACTGAACTATAAGAAGACCAGCAGAAGGACTTAGGAACTATTTCTAACACATACACACAAACATGAATAATAGAAAATAAAAATACTTTGTAAAAGTTTAGTCCTCAGCTTCATTTCACATACTGTAGCACTACTGGGAAAGCTTATTTAATTTCTCTATCAGAATAATAAAACATAAGATTTGTGTAAGGGGAAGAAGAGGGAATAAACATAGACTATATCTGATGGCTTTCATTTTGTTAAGTTTACTTCCTACTAAAGTTGATGATAAAGGCAGCTGTGTGGACTCATAAGCACTTCTATTTACATCTCTCCATGGACTAATTACAAATACCTGTTTCATACAGTCCCAGCATCTAAGGCAGATTTAATTTTATTCTTTCACCAGGCATATATCAAAACCTCTCATTTCATTCCTTTATTTTGCTTTCCTTTTTCTCCACCTATCATCCACTGGATGCAAACACAACCCTGTAATTCATACTGTTCTCTTTTACTCGTCTTTGATTTTGGTTGGTTTGTTTGTTTGTTTTGATGGAGCCACAAATGTTTTGTCCACTGTCAGGAGCCAGCTGCTTGAAACAAAGGTGGCTTTTCAACTTTCAAGCTCAATTAGGCAGGGCAGAAATGCCTAGACAAGTTCTTATTGCTCTTTTCTTGTAACTGGTGATAATACACTGATAATTCATGAGGAGTATTCATGTGCCACAGATAAAACTTCTCAGATTTTAAGAAGGTGTTTAAAACTCAAGTGCAGTTCTAGCAAGTGATGCCTCATCTTTGTACATTCATTCTCTGCCAAACTGATGCTCACCTGTGCTGCTCTGTTTGACCATTTTAAGAGACTTATCATTCTCTCACAGTGACCTGCTAATTTTATAGATCTCTGGAACATTAGGAGCATGTGGCAATGCCACACTAACTTGTTTGTGATTTTGGAGCCTACAGCTTGTCAGGTTAACAAATTCTCCTGACTTTGAGACATAATTCATCCATTTTGCCAGCACTATTTTTGCCCTGCTGCAAGGTGGCATTGAGGATATATGTTGGATCAGCTTCCACTGGGTCCTGTGAGCATGATTCTTGTTAATACAAACAGGATATCTTTTATATGTTTGAAATCTTATGGACTGATGGGAAAAAAAACCCCCAGCTTTCAGTGACTACAGTAATATCCACAATAAGGGTGAGCAACATGAGGAGAATAAAATCAAGAAGCCCAGTTCCAGTGTAATGTACTCCACTTGGAGTATTTGGGAATGCTCCAGTGAATCATTTCACCCTTTTTTCCCTTAAGGCTCTCTGATGAACCACATCATCCTATTCTCTTTTTATAAAGCTTCCTTTCAAAATTTGACCAGCATTAAGACTTCTCAATATGTTATGAAATGTGGAAATGTAGGTGGCAAGGACAAGGACAACAAAAGACTGTTCTTAGTCTTCTTGCCACCAATAACAGAATACTCCTTTCTCCATAGATTTAAATGGTACTTCCATTCTCTGCCCTAAACTTCAGCTTCTTGTAGCACATTTATCACTTCTCTTTCAATGTACAACGACTCTGTACCAGTGCTGGAGAGTATTAAATTGATTGGTGGAAAATTAATGGAGCAGGCAGGAATGATAGAGAACAATTACTTGTGCATTATGGCTTTTGATAAGCTGGCAGTCTGAGGGGGCACTAACATAAAGCACACCAGCAAATGCCCACTGCAGCCTGACCTTGCTAGAGAACTTCAGTGAGGCCAGAGAAGAGGAAGAAAGGTCAAAACTTGGAGAAACAAGCAGAGAGGAAGATGCACCTCACTGCTATTTGGCCTTGCTACAAAGGTGCAAATTGGAAGGAAAAAACAAATATTCAGTAGGTTTTATACACAGGAGGCCATAAAAAGGCTTTTTTTGCCTTATGATGCTCATGCAAACTAGAGCCCTGCCTTTACTTTCAGTCACATTACATTACACTGCAGCCATTTTAAACCTTTTTTAGCTGTCCAATTTCTGTATCAACTGTTCCATTCAGTTTGGTTCATCTCCTGTGGTGCCAACATCTTGAGCAAGGCACTGGAGAAAGAGCAAAGAATTTGGGAGTGAAGGCATGGGCAAGTTCACAGGCTGATGGCTGTGCAATTTAGAATTCATGAAAAGAAAGTTGTTAGGGATTCATGTCTCCAGCACAGATGCATCTGAATATATTAGGAGAGGTGTTTAATAGCCATTTGGTGAAGAAAGGGCCTGATCTCCCTCAGTAAAATGATGGCTAGAATGTTTCAGAAAACATTTTTAGCACATATGCTAATCCACATTCTCTTCATTTTCAGACTTTGTTTGCAGATGGCATTTTTAGCAAAGTTGTCAGCTTCTGTGCACAGAGTGCTTTTGCCATTCCTGCATTTTACATGTGCTGCAAGTCTTAGATGCTTATAGAAATCCCCCTGTTTAGAAACAAGTTACATATGGCAGCAGTCCTTGACATGGTTCCTCAGGAAATGCTGCAGTCACAGAATGCTTGTCTGCTTCAGGGACAACCTTCTCTGGTTTGTTACAGGTTGATTGCACCTGGTCTAGACAGAGATTCATCAAAGGTCTTTTCTGGTCCTTCCCCTGGTCTGACATTTTGCAGGTGCCTGTTGTTGCTAGCTAGGCAATGAGATGCACAGGTGCTCTCCAGAAAACCAAACAGCTGCACCCTGAAAAATGGTGCATATAATACAAAGGAGTATGAAAATGTCAGCTGATGGCTCTCTCGTGTGTCTCACGGTTTGTAAGTGACAAAAACCCCCTGACTCAAAGGACAACCTGACTTCAGAGTAAGGCACACTAATAGAAAAACAGATTCATTCCACTTTGAAACAATGCACCGTGGAAAACATCATGTCCAGAAATGCTATTTGAAAGAAAAAAAAAAAATTATATATAAAGATGCAATACAACTGAAGTTTGGATTAGCTAGACTAACAACTTGTGTAGGCCAGGCCTAAAAATAAGTCTTAAAGAGCTTTTCTTCCTGAGTTTGTGCTATTAACAACACTACTGAGTTTCATTAGCAGGATTCAGCATTAATGAGGCAATCTGCTACAAACTTTGCTTATTTATACCCTTGTTTCAAGTTTCTAGAAACTTTCAAGGAAAACTGTGAATTAGGATGCTCTTGATGTTCAATAACACATTTACATTGCTTCAATGATAACCAAAAAAGACAACTGCATTTTCTCTCCACTACTTCTCCAAGAAAACCAAGTCCCACAGGGCTCTCAATGGGAAAGCTTTCATTAAAATTTTTTGAGTCACTCTTGTAAAAATAAAAAACACACCCAACCAAGCCAAATACAAACCACAGAAGCTGGCTAAAAGAAAGGTGTTATCTATCTGCACAACACCAGAGAATTTTGCTCCAACAGACACTCTGAAACAAAACAGAACTATAAAAGCAAGCATGTATAATGTGTATTACTTACAGTGTATTTCTAGAACCTGCATTGCTATCTGAGGTGTAGAGTTTAGGGACTCATGATCTACTCTGCAACTTACAACTGCACCATCATCACTGCGATCTGCTAGGAAATCCAGCGTGCTGCTGACTGTGAATGTTTTACGAACTGTGTCTTCTTCTTTTAAATATTTAACATCTGAAAGAAAGAATAAACAGTCAGTCACCTTTCCTGCATTTTTGGAAAAACGTAGTTCAGCATTAGACAGCTAAATTTTCTGTCACAGTTGTTGGAAAAAACACATCTTTCATATTGGTATTGATCTCTTTACTATAAAAGTAATTAGACTGCAGTTATTCCTCAATTTGCTCTCATTGTCAGAGTAGGAGACTGGAAGAGAAAAATTTAAAAATTGGTTCCATGATACTATATTCAAACAGAAATTCTATTCATTATTACCACTTGAATGTTTAGGCCTGTATTTGATATAAACTTTCTCTGTAGGTCATCTGAAAAAGATTGTGATCTTGTCCCACCCTCACTGCCTTACACATTGACAGTGTCACTAAATATTAAATTTCCCACGTTCATTCTTACAGCCTCTCACAGTAATGCAATTTATGGATATTACTGAAGCCATGTGCCCACAGTCAGATTAATCCTGTGCTTACTTTATTCATTGCTTATTCTGTTGTATGGTTAGAATTATGCTAATTTACGAATAAAACTAAACCCAGGTATAGTCATCAGTGGTAACAAACAACTGTAAATAGAGCATGTCATAGTATTTACTGGGACATACAGATGAGTCTCAAGAAGACCAGAAATAAGATTACTGCAGAGAACTTCCACTCGCTGCTTTATATCATTCTAAACTGAGCTGATAATTCTCTGCAGATCCAGTTAAAAATCTGAGAGTTTTCAGCACAGACACTGCAGTGGAGGGAGCTTTCAGCTACACTTAGGAAGCATCATCTCAGCTCAAGGTTCACCTTCAGAACATTTTTTTTGTGAGAAATACATGCTAGATCAGAAATTAAGAACCCAAAGAACGAACAACTGTGCTAAAATGTTTGAATGTATTAACTGGAACACGAGCTCTTCTTAAACATACTTTAGAATTGTTTTACTTGATTCTCAACTACTTGTGATACTTATTGATTTTAGTTTATTTCAGAAAAATTGTAAGCTTGTTATATTGATTTATTGCAATGAAAGCTTGAAAAGACATCTATAAATACTTAAACATATATATTAAATTACACTGAGATTTCATATGTCCTCTGTGCCCTAAAAAAAGTGAGAGGTTTCAGTTTTTCAAATTATACTAAATCCCATTAGAGAACAGAATGACCTAAATAAAATTTCCATGAAATATCAATTTTAGAAAGCAAATCTTCAATGGCTTAAGCTACCTCTTTTTAGATTAAAAATACCTCTGACATCAGAGAGGTGGTCTTTATCATTGTCTCCAGACAGACAAGGACACCATGCAGTTATACAGTTTCCATTTTCCCCTAAAAAAAATCATTATTTCTTGCATGCAAGAATTTTTCTGCCTGTTTGTTGCTAAGCTATAAAAGATTTCAATTTCTGCCATGGTCAATATTAATATTTAGGGATTAGTAGGTGAGAGAAACATTGACCAGAGCTAAAGCAAAGTTATTATAATCAAACAACAGATGTCTTCACTGGTATTTATAGCAAACACATGTGATTTTGTCCCCAGATTTAGGTTTCCAAATTCAATAATAAGCACCTATATAGGTAACATTCTGCTTGTAAGTAATGTGCACATCCCTTTGCTTACTGACTTCAGGCGGGGGACAGAAGACTCCTGAAAACATCAACTTAAATTTTATGAGAGGTTGTGGATCCTTAATCCTTTAGAAAAACAAAAGCAGTTAACTTCCTAAATTGATGTTTAGAAGTCTCTCGCTAGGTATCTACTGTGTGAAGGAATTCAACGCTTTAGATTTAACTTCCTCTGCAAGAAGGGCAGTGATAATATTCTACAAACTGCTGGCATCCTCACTAACAGAAATTTTTACCTTGTTCTCCTCATCAGCTGTATTTTCTTAGGTGTTTCTTCATGGCAAAATGAAGGTGTGATTGTAATATGTGCTAACTGAGTGCAAACCCAGCTGGATGCCAGAATGGTGGAGATCAACTACTGGGTACACACTATCAATAAGGATATTATACAGAATTTTTAAATATGTCAGTTTTACCGTACTGTTTAATTTGTTTTCTTACTGCACCTCTCTCTCCTAAACATTCCCTTGAAGAAAAGGTTGAAAAGAAACCCATTGCACAAGCATTTTGTGTGGGAAGCACTGTAATGGAACAGGCTGGAGGGATACAGCTTTATAGAGAAGGATCTAGGGGCTGCAGGACATGTTGAACATTAGTCAACAGCCTGCCCTTGTAGGGCTGAAAACTAAAACCCACTGCCTTGCTCCAGTAAAAGCACAGCCAGAAAGTAAAGGGAAGTGATCTTTCTCTCTTTGGCATGAGCATGGCTACATTAAGAGTACCAGGGCCAGTTTTGGGCTTTCTGAAGAAAAAATGTACAATAAACCTGTTGAAAAATGCTGTGGTCAGTGGAGCTGTACAAGGACATCTTAATAAAGTTGATACTATCTAACCTGAGGAAGAGAAGACTAAAACCCAATCAGACTGTTGCCTTAAAGTACATAAATTATGACCACAGAGAAAAACAAGCCAGAATCCCCTCAGAAGTGTATAGCAAAATTGATGGGCAACAAACACAAGTTACACCAAGACAAATTTGGATTATTTATCACAAAATACCTACAAATAAGGAAGACAATCCACAAGAGGGCTTTCAGATGCTGAAAAATCTAGCCCAGACAGAAATGTTTCCGTAGAATCTCTGTCCTGGGAGACTTCTCAAACCTGAATTGGAGAAGACCTTAAGCATGTTCATTTAACCTTGGAATAGATGTTGGGCCACGTGAAACCTGGGGATCAGCTTTGGGCCCACTTCTGACTTTCAGACAGGTGTACATACAGATATGCCTGCATCAACTAATATAGGTTTATATCTCATAACTGCAGATGTTTGATAGGGAAAATAATAAATGGATATGATGGAATGTCCATCATCCATTGCTCATTATTTGTAAAAGCACATACCTGTAGCACACAGAAATATTCATCTTTTAAAAAGACAGTTTTTCTCGTTTTACATGGCAGATATAATTTTTGTTTACATTTAAACTCAAGTTCTGACATGGAATGGCCTTATTATCTAAAAAAATCATCTTTGCTTTAGAGGTTTATCAAGACAAAATGATCAGTGCCTCTCTGAAATCTTTGTATATACTAAAATTCCAGAAAGTTACTCAAAGTATCTTAATCTGTTGCAACAAAATGAACTTATTTAGTTTTAAAATCCAATCTACCTAGGGGAAAAAAAAAATAAAAAAAAAGGAAAAAAAGAAAATCCATTCAAAATATTCCTGAACCCTAAAAAAATTCTTCATATAATTTTGTTGAAAGAGCATGTAACAAATTTTGTTGGAAAAAATAGGCAATTTCAAAACGAAAAATTTGTATCTAGCTTCTCCAGTATTTGCTGTTCTTAATAATCTTCCAGAAATGCCATCAGAATGCTAAACTGCAGATCCCTCAGTTAAGTTGGTGCATATATGAGTGACAGAACACTAAAGGAAAAGGTGTGGCACCCAGTGCTTCACATTCAGTCTCTCTCATTACTAACACTTACTTTATCAAACACTATTCCTTTACCAGATGATGATTCCTTTTCTGAGTAATAGCAATGGAGCTACAATTTAAGAGTGGCTTTTTCCCCTCCGGGGCAACTCTGATCTCGGTGCATCATTTATATTCGTTTGCACCATGTATAATACAGTGTAACACAATTGGATTTACTGGTGCCAGACAGACGAACTTCTAACCTTTAATGTCAGCTGCATTAGCATATAATTTCATATCTATTTTCTCAGATTTATCATTTCACTTTTCTCACTGCACAAAGCTAATGTAACTTCTGCTGATGCCACTGCAGACTGCTTAGGTTATTTTATTTCTAACCTTTGAGAAATGGCAATGTGCTCTTCAGAAGACCTAGAAAACTAAACTGAAATGGATGTGCTCAGTTATTTCCTCCTATTTCTGGTTGTGGGTTTTTTTTTTTCCCCTTTACTGTTCTTTTTCATACTCCTTTCATACACCTTTGTTTCCCCATCCTGTTTTTGTTGGGTTTTTTTTTTTTTAACCTCTTTAAAAACTCTGTGAAGAGCAAATTAGTTAAAGAGTCAAATCACTAAATTGCTTGCTGGCTTCAATTACATGCCAGCTGAAGGAAAGGCAAAAGTTATTGCACCAGGTTTTAAAACATAATTTTTAAAATAAGATCTTTTCAAATATGTGTTGCCTTGCTGTTAGGCCAACTGTATCAGTGTTTCTCTTATAGTATTGACATGGCTTGGAGTTATTTCCAATCTTCACATGCCTTGAATATGTATATTCATCCTGCTATCTTTTCTGAAGGACACAATCTATGCTGTGCCATGTGTGTTAGCTGTGCTCTTTAATTCTTTTTTTTAACTCACATTTGATTAGATGCTGCATTTCTTTCATCTATTTCCTCAAATTTCCCAGGATTCAATAGAATTATTCTCCATTTCCGCATTTTCTATCCTTGTTACACCTTTCAAATTATTCCAGTCCAAAATGCTAGTTCCTTTCAACACTATTCTCATTTTCATTAGAAATATAAGGACACCTCTAGAATGGTCAAGATTCCTTAGGCAATCATCTGCAATCTCCTTTATTTACCAGTTTTATACCACAGCTCTGCTTTTGCAGATTAAACCGTGGTAGAGAATAGCAAAGGAAGATAAATGGTTCTGTAATTAACTCTGTAACTTGGCTTGAGGCAGTTTATTGAGCTAACGAAATCCAAAATATTAGACAAATCAGATAAATGAAGGTTGGGGTTTGTTTGTTTGATTTTGTTTTTTAAAGCTACACAGAAAAGCTGGATTTTGGATCACGTATTCATCTGGTCTTATAGCAGAATGAACAGAGGTGACATGGATAAATACTAATATCTTATCCTTTTTATCCATTTACTTTATAATGGGCACCTCAGCTGGCTTGGAGGTGTGACAGCCTTCTGCACCAGGAAGTTGTCTTCACTCACTCATTCACCAACAAGGATTTAAAACTATTCCAGCATTTTTAAGAATATGGAGTGGAAAACTAAGTTCTAAGCAAAGAGCATACCAAGTGAAAGAGAAGATGGAAAGGAAATGAACAGCTTTTTATTTGCAGCTCTTTCCTAGCTCCTTGAAGCACCCTGGAAGGCAAATCCTTGCTGTCAGCTTTGGGTTTAGTCACTCAATGGCTTTTCAGTTACAGCTGACTTGGTCCAACTGCCCCCAGCCCCTGTGAAGTTTTCCTGATCCCCTTAAAAGTCCATCTTCTCCCTCCTCCTCACTGCATCCTTCCCTCAGCTGGAGATTCCAAGTTTCCCAGCTGAGATTCCCTCATTTGCTGCATCCTGACTCTTCCTCACCAGAGCAGGCTCCATAGCTCTCCCATGGGAAGTGCATTCTCCTGTCTCCTCCAGATGGCTCTTCCTCACCTGGTCACATTTTTTAGGGGAGTGTAACCAAAATCTGGGAATTAACTAAATCAGAGATACCCCATGTTGGAATGGCACAAGAGAAATGAAAGGGAAAATATCAGGGATGAGTGGTCTGACTGTGATAACAATCCAGAAAACATTTCTCTATGAAGCCTCACAATTGAACTTATTATGCTGCACAGAGTTCTGAGCAATCCAAAACATCAGTTTCTACCATTTGAAGAAACAATAAAAAGATGGTTATATGACCACTACAGTGAATCACAAACAGTTTTTCATCTGTGTAATATCCCCTACTCATTTCATGACACAAACAGGAGCAACTTAACAAACACAGGTTCAAAAACATAATTCTACAGAATGTACAGTTTTGACAACTGGACCAAATGACACCAAAATCCCTTTAAATACCTTTAACTTCTTTGTCGTTCTTGAACCATCTGATATCAGCTGCTGGCTTACTACCAGATGTCTTGCAAGTGAGCTGCATCCTCTCTCCCTCCATAATTGGTGAGGTAAATCCAGTAATTTGTGGCTTCTCAGGAACACCTAACAGGCAAACAAGCAAAACGTTTGACAGTGAGTTTGATTTGAAAATGATAGTGTCAGCTGCTGCCATGAATGCACGACCAACTCAAAGTTCACTTCTTCATGTGCTCTAAATTCCGGAAACAGGATAATTAATTCCTCATGCCTTGCCAGTTAAACCTTTTTCCTATTGTAAATTAACCATCAGTCTAAAGAAATATTCTAAATAAATAAAGAAAGCAGGAATTACCTGATTTTCTAACGGAAACAGATTGCATTTCAATAGAAACCTTATCTCTGTGTATTCTGCATGCAGGTCTAGTCTGACTTGTTACCATATTTAAACTGCTCAGCACAGCAAGCAGGATGACAATGCGCATTAGAAGCGCAGCTGTGAAAATTAAACATCACTGGCAACAAAAAGCTGAACTGACCTAAGTTCAGAACAGGTATTTACACCTAAATAATGAAGACTTTAATACAAAATCCAGGGAAAAGGAAGGGTGAAAATAAATACTGGAGTCACTTTATCTTCAGAGAAAGCAAAACCAAAACACCAAGAGGTAAAATCACAGCTCCAGTGACTATGAAGAGTTCTTCAGCTCTTGAATACAAGTTCTTCAGAGGAGGTCACATAATTTGGACCTACCACACACATAATATTCAATTTGGAAATGGTTGTTTTAAAATGAACCATGGAAGATTAAAAAAAAAAAAAAACCAACAAAAAACCAAACCAAACCAAACAAAAAAAAAAACACACAAAAAATTGGGAAAGGGATGATCACTGGGTGCATAAATCTGTTTAACTTACCTTAGACACAAGAATAACTTATTTTAAAATAATACTGATGACAGCAATTTAAAAATCTCAAAAAATGTCAGTTCTAACTTGCAGCTACAGTGCTTTGGTGCATTCACATTTGTGGCAATATAAAGGGCTCGGTCACAGTAATTGATCCCTTGCCCTGCATTTCATAATTCAGTTTTTCTACATCTCTTTTCCCAAATGGTAGATTATGTACATAAAAGCAAAGCAGCATCACCTACTGCATAGTACATCTCTTTAATAAATCTACTCCTCTCTTTCAGGACAGAAAATGGTGTCTACCACAATAGCTTGACACTTAAATTTTTCTAATCGAAAGCAGAGCAGTCAATAAAGAGATTATTAGTACATAAAAGGATAGTTTATCTGATTAAAAGATGTAATACATCTCAGTGGCAAAGATCCCCCTCTCCAGCAGAAAATGGAGTTTAAGAGTTTAAAATGTTATTACTTTGAAACAGGAAAATACAAATACTAAATGAAAAAAGGCAGGAATCTTAAACTGTGCAGTTTTCTCTCTTGGAAGGTAAGTAAATGATGTTGGGAAAACTTCATGAAACCCTCCCCTAAAATGAAGGTGAAGTTTAAGGGACTGTTAAAGATCAAGTTACTTTTGTTAATTAATAGTGGCTGGATATTTTGGGGGTTTTCTTGTCTTTGTGACACCTTTTTATGTCTTTCTGCCATTTAAAAGGTCAAACGGGTGCACTCCTCAATTGTTTAGATCATGAAATGCCTCTCCACAGAAAGAAGATTAAGCATAGGCAGTTGCTATTCCAGAACATTCTGCTTTGAGTGGGTACTTTTTGTCCTTAATGGCAAACTTGTGAAGATTTTTGTAAAATAGTCTCACAGGGACTGAAAGGGATATGTACTTCATATCCTAAGCACAAAACCAATTCCCCGGCTGGATTAATGTGAATATTACTGCCACAGAGAATATCTTACATTAGTCCTATTAAATTCAACTGTCTGCCCATCCACATATAAAAATAAAACAAAAAGAAAGAAAGAGCCATGTTGAGGGACAGAGAAAAGGAAAAAAAGAATAAAAATCAATCTCTAAAATCATATAACCTCTTAGGTTCACAGGTGTGTTTCAATGAACTATAGCAATTTTGGCTGATTGGGATACTGACATTCATAGAGTCATATAAAGCTTCAAGCAGAAACTTTATTTCCTGGGCATCTCTTGAAATCTATTGCTTTTCTATGTGTATCTATAACCTTTGGGGAAAACAGCAGAGCACTTAGAGGATAAAGCATAAAAGAAGAAGCAAAACCCAGGGAAAATTTGCACTTTATAGACAAAAAAAAAAAAAAAAAAAAAAAAAAAAGCAAAATACGCCAAAAAAAAAAAAAAAGGGGACACCACANAAAAAAAAAGAAAAAAAAAAAAAAAAAAAAAAAAAAAAAAAAAAGGCACAGCTAAGGAAAAACGATAAAGCTTTTAAAGCCCATTTTGATTTCATGCTTTCTGATTTTCTCCCCTTTGCCCTAGCCAATAGATTGTCAGGAGATGAACACATGCACCTTCCCTGCACTCGTGGTGCTCGGGATGTGAGGGTTATGTCCATTTTATGGGGCACTCGTTTCGTGGTGTTTGTGTGCCCCCCAACTCATTATCCTGCCACGGCTCCAACAGCGAGAGGAGACACGTTATTCTTCACACGAAACAACAAACATCAGGGGAAACCAGATCAGACATTCCCATCCATCTTCTGCCAAGCCTCAGAAAAGTTCATCCTTATCATAATTTGCCAGGAGCCTGAGGAGTTTCACACTTGCTGTGTACTTACCGAGGACGGTGAGGAAAGCCTTGGAGGTTTTGACGGGCATGGTGAACAAGGAGCAGGTGTACTGCCCCTCGTCCGACAGCGACACGTCGCTGACGCTGATGCTCAGCTCGTGCCACGATGCTCGCACCAGCTCGATTCTGTTGTCCCTCAGAGCTGCAAAACAAACAAACAAACAAACAAATTCCCATCAAGGTTGGATCCAGCATGTGGGGTGCTGTACAAGAGGGACGGCGAAGGTTCCTGGAGAAACCAGGCCTGAGTGTGGACACAGTTGCCTGTGCAGAGCAGTTTGTTTTCTCTGTGGAATCAAGTAGGAGAGTTGAGCAAGTTTCTGAGTGGTGTATTGAGTGATTTGTAACACGCATAAATTGAGTGATTTTGTAACACGTTTTGACGGGCATGGTGAACAAGGAGCAGGTGTACTGCCCCTCGTCCGCCAGCGACACGTCGCTGACGCTGATGCTCAGCTCGTGCCACGACGCTCGCACCAGCTCAATTCTGTTGTCCCTCAGAGCTGCAAAACAAACAAACAAACAAACAAATTCCCATCAAGGTTGGATCCAGCATGTGGGGTGCTGTACAAGAGGGACGGCGAAGGTTCCTGGAGAAACCAGGCCTGAGTGTGGACACAGTTGCCTGTGCAGAGCACTTTGTTTTCTCTGTGCAATAAAGGAGGAGAGTTGAGCAAGTTTCTGAGTGGGGTATTGACGTTGTTTTACACCACAACGATACAGACTCCGAGATTCAGAAGGCTGAAAATGACTCCTTTATTTTTGGGATGTGTCACCCTTATATACTATTTTACATGGACCAATTTGATTGGTGAAACAAAGGCAAACCTCTTCACTCACATTGGTCAGACCAGAGGGACATCAAGAAGAAGTCCCTCCTAGGAAAAGGAATGAATAACACAGGTACAGTTACAAAAACATTTCTCCTGCTTACAGAAAATTCCCTGGGAAAAGAATTTCAGAAAACCAAAACACCTCAGGCATGGAACCAGGGCTACAGTGTATTGAGTGATTTGTAACACATATAAACCTAGAAACTACAGGACTTGAGTTACCTCTGGCCTTCCTCTGAAAAATCCCAACGACTTTGATTTCTGACCCCTCTTGGCTTTGTTCAGTGCCTAAAATAAATCCTTCCCAAAGCCAGCCTGTGTTTCACTTATTTACAGATGTTGAGAATCCTGTATCTAGCCCTACACAGTTTGCCTACAGATTTTTCTCATGTCCATTACTACTGTTAAAAATGAATAAAAATAAGATCTCTTCTGTTTGTATGAAAGCAACAAGAGTGAAGGAGCCTTTAGATTCACTTAAATTCAAAATGTCACTTTAGTTAACGCTTTAAAATTTGAAGTATTTTGTAACCTAAGATGAACCCCCATTTTCTATTGAAAAACTGACAAAGCATTTCCAAAAATTCTACTTTTCTGCAGTAATGTTGCTTCAGGAATCTGCAGATATTATCCAAGGCTTTCCACAGCATAGAAGTATTAATATCATAAGTGAGCAAACAGTAATTCTCCTTAGCAAACAACAAAAAAGCCTCTATAACTCAGGAAGTTTAACTGTATACCTCTAGATCGAAATGTCTGGTCTGATAGTGTGTGAAACTTCAGTGAGTCTATTTTCACTGCAAGACTCTGAAAGTCAAAAGCAAAATGGGACTATGATATTTATTGAGACAGTTACACTTGCATTTGTGAGAAGAACAAAAGTGTTCAAGTCCCTAAGGCTGTTCTCTCTCACCTCGTTCTAAAGCCTCCAAAGACTCTTAGATTTGTCTAGTATATCTCTTCCAGTGATGAAAATAAATAAAAAGTTTTACTGTGGTCCTTTTGCTACTAAACCCAGATGTTCCTGCCCAATTGCTGTCCAAGTCAATCCAGGTAGATTTACATCAAAATAAGAAGACACAGTGAAGATTCAGCAAAAACATCACTTGAATTTGTCTTCTTCTCAGGCTGACGTTTAGGTTTGTTCTCACCAGGAAATTTCAGCTGAATTTGCTGATTATTTCAGGGTAGGCCAGCTAAAGCTCAGCTGCTTCTGCAGGGTCTGAGGAACGAAATGTTGCAGCTTAAGCAGACCTAACATACAGGTATGCCACAGACTTCTTCAAGGCACATCAAAGGGACCGAGGTTGTGTGTACTGGACACAATTCCAAACAGAACTGAGATGTCATCTGGCCAGCCACAACAAGAAAAAAAAAAACACAATTATTTAGTTTATAATATCAAATCCACATAATGATGAAAATAGGAGCAACCTTAAAGCAAACAAGGAAGCGAATCAGAAGCAAAAAAAAATGCAAAGCTGACAGAACAGCTGAGAAAAACAATCTCAGGAAAACAAAAAAGCACATAAAGCAAGTGTGTACCAACTCCAAACAGCAGCAAAGATGATCACTGTGGCTTTAGCAGCCAAAACTCCTCACAACAGTGAGGAATTCCTTTCTCAGCTTGTTAATTCTAGTCTGATGCAAATGAGCAGACATAAGAATGGTAGCTTATTTCATATTAATGACCTCCCCCCAAAAAAAAATAAAATTAAAAAATGATTCAAGTTCTTCCAAATGGTTTGATCACCACCACACCCATTTATTTAATTTGGCAACAGCAGAAAAAATAGAAAAACAAAACAAGCAAACAAACAAACCAAAACGAAAAATCCTCTCAGCACTCCACAATTTAGAAGTGGTGATTTTTGCCTCCCCTTAATCTGAAATTATTTTAAAATAATGCACTATATCACCTCATATAGTATTTTAGTTTGTTATAATTTTCAGTTGTTACTGCCTCGTGATAAAGATTTACGTATCCGCTGAAATATTTTCCTACAGCTGGGACAATGTGTAGAATTTCATTTCCACCACAGCACAATTGGCCTACAGATGATGCCAACAGCACACCATTTTGATCCCACAACTGAACTACAGTTCCCATCAACTACATTCCAACTGCTCCCCTCCCTCACCTCCTCCCCCTCCACACCTTTTTTAACCTTGGTACAATGTAAAAACCTCAGCTCAGTCAATTTTGTGAGAAGCTGGTAAAAACAAGCACTGGTCAAGAGATGAGATCAGATGTTCCATGTTTCACTGCAGAGTGGATTTTTATTGAAAGAACTGCAAGAAAGTTTTGTAATGGAAATACCAACACAGCCTTTGCAATAAATGCTGCAAATAGCACCAATATAATACTCCTTTGCAGGAAAGCTGTTTGTCAGAAGCATTTTTGTAAGTGTTGGGTCTAAAAACAATTGTCTCTTCCATCATTTTCAAACCTGAATACCTGTAAGTTTTCTGTCTACGCAGATGACAGACAAACCAAATTTTACTGCTATGGCTTAGACAAGGTGAGCACTTGTACAAATACTTTTTAGAATCTTATTTTCAAATTGTGTTCCTGTAACTGTTTCTGTACTCTCGTTTTTTTTAGAAATACGCCAGTTTCTCTTCATGAAATTGACAGCTGTGATGGATGCCAGAACTGGTTTGTTTCCATTTTTCTGTCTTAGGTGCATTTTGCTAAAAGGGTGATGGAAACAGCAACAATGGAGAAACCAGGGATAATTCTAGCAACTGATGATATCCAGGCATTGTGAGTGAGTGGAGCAGGGTCTTGCTCGTGGCAGAAAATCTTGCCAAGCCTGGCTGATGGAGCAAAGCAGCCCAGGGAGCCTGGACAGAAGGCAGCTACTGAAAGGTACCAAGAGGCAAGCAGCTCCACCAGAGAAGTTCAAATAAAGTTCCATAAAGTAAAATTCAAAATGTTTCATCACATTTAATTAGCACTTGAACACAACAAAAGTAGAACTCTGCTCTCTCAGAACTTTCCTTAGAAACTCTTTGTTTTTTAACATTTCACTTTGCTAGAAGTCAAACACACCCTTCTGGCCTCTTCCTGGGGATTTTAACCTACATTGCTGAATCACTACCCTATCCATAGTTTTTTCCCATACTAGAAAAAGGGTAAATAAACAGAGTATTTATTTGACTTCTGGGAAATACACGTGCCAAAAGCAGTAACAGAGAATACCAGCACTGGCATCACTTTGCTGGAGTCTCATGTTGCAAGCTGTTTGAAAAATACAAAATGCAACAAGAAATATAATTACATAGTAAATTCCGATATGCCCTAGGTACATTATTTCAGTTTTCTGTAATTCCCAGGCACATATGATGTAGTTAATTTGCAAGGCATGATATAATTATGCATAAAACACTTGTTCCTAAGCAGACACACTTCATTTATTTTACCTGTCATTCTCTTTTCCGGAGGAAAAAATTTCCTTTCAGAATGTTCTCTGACACAGAAGCAAGCAACCTTGATAATTAGTATAGTTGAGGTAATTATGAGTAAGAGATACAGTCATGTATTTCAGTTGCATTAATTAGTAATTATTGAGACTGATGACCATCACAATAAACTGGCCTCCTTGTTCATAATCAAACAAAGCTGTACTTTATTTGTTGAAAATAATAATAATATGATGATGATATGTTATCACAGAGAAATCCTGCAACAGGAATTAAAATGCTGAGACAAAAGAACCTTAGAAATTTGCCAAAATGGAAAAAAAAAAATCCACATTTCATAACGTGAAGAAAAGGCAGTTGGACCTGTTAGACGTAGTAGCCACACAGCAGCATCTCTAATGTAATTTCATCTAAAATGACCACAACTTTGTCGTATTTTGAGTCATATATTTGAAGAATGGGGGAAAAAACCATCAAAATCCCCAAATTCTCTAGAGTAATTTGCTGTATTTTGAGAATACTAACTTGACATATGCTGCCATGCTGGGATTCACTCAACAAAATTTTCTTCCTTGTGTTGGAGCTCTTCCCCCTCTCATGGGAATAACATAACCATTAGTTGGAACCAGATAGATTTCTCATACTCTACAGGTCATGCTAAACTCCCAGAATTTTAATACTTATGAAACTGAAACAATCCCTCTGATTTTCAGATTCCAACTTTCTGAATGCAGTGTCACGAACTGAAACACATTTGAAGGGATTTATGTTGTGTTTCTGGATATACTTGAGAAGGTCCTTTTTCTTTGCTCCTAATAAATTCAATATACCAAGGTCCCCAGAGGAAGATCTAAAGAATTTGCTTATAGTTGTGCATCAACCACCACCATCACCACCAGAGCAAGAAAAAAGAGAGACAGAATGGGAATAAAGGGAAAAACCCAAACTAGTATTGTTATTCTTCGGCTTCTAAGCATTCACATTTATTTTCAAAACATTCACATTTCCTTTAAAAGAAGAAGGACTAATACACAGTTATTCTATTCATGCCTAACCTATCTACTCCGTACTTGCATGGTATCTGAATTCCCAAGATTTTAAAACTTCTCAGTTGTTTTTCACATGGAAAGAAAATCCATTTCCTTCCTCTATCATTTACAGTCATGCAAGTTGGTTACTTTCATTCAAGTACACAAGGGTGGCAGTGTGACTGTTTAGTAATCCCGTGTTTTCTATTTCTACTTCTATACGTGCTGAGGCTGTTTTTACCTCTCAGCTGAGGCAATTCTCTACCTGCCCACAGCACTGCATTTGTGAAATGATCACTTTTTTCCCCCTGAAAAAAAAGACACGAGTCTTCAAACTGAGTCTACTTTCACAGGTAATGCTAATGTAGAGGGAAAAGAATTAGGAATTTCTATGTAGCCCATCTAATTGGCTGACATATTTACCATTGGCATCCTTTAAAGGTGGCATCATTTATAAGTAAAATCAGTGGAAATCACATAAACTGAAGGTCGCAATGCTGTGGAGGGATTTTTGACTAATTGGCTGTGGAACAGTCTGATCAATTTGCAGATGCATGATGGCTTTTCCCCCATTAGGAAAGTGATTAGTAACACAGATGAGTTCAAACAGACATTCCAAGCAGTGCCTTTCACAGTTCTCAGTCACTTGGATGCTGAAAATACTTCAGTATCACTGGATTTTTAAACCCATTCATGCACTTAATAAATTTGGGGCATCACTGAGCTTCATAAAAGGTACTAAGTAAAGGTTTAGAAATGGAAGAGTTACATAAAAGTCCTTGGAGATAGGTTTTACTTTCATTCCAGGGCATTTCTGAAGTATTTAGTGATCAAAAGGAAGAAACAATGGGGTCAATAGAAATATACTGCTCCCACCTCTAATCATCTGGCCATCTTCTATTTTATACTGTGGCTTGCAGTCTAATAAGAAAAGACTAAATTGTTTTCGGTGGAGATACATTGCTGAAACATTTGATTAGCTTATGCAGAGAGCAATGTTCAACAGCAAGCTGCTTCCTCCTTTTTCAAATTTTTCAGAATTTTTGCATGTTGCATAATGCATCTGCCAAAGACATGCAGCAAACTCCCTTCATCAGGAGAGGTGCTGACAGCCTCACTAAGAGAGGCATCCACTCTGTGCTTGCCTTGAAAAGGCCAAAGCACTGGGGACTCAGAACCTGTCTGTACAACCTTATCTATTATTTATCAGGGCTTACAGCCTTAGATGCTCATGAGGAAAACCCAAGCAGAAAGGTAATTTCTGCAGTGAAACAATAACAATTCTCCCTTTCCTGCAATCTGGATAAAATGAAAAGAGTTTAAGGTGACTTACAATGACTTATGGTCTTGAGCACAGCTGCTAAGCTGATGTTTCACCAACTGTTGACAAATGAAGGCCAGGATGACTACATGCCCTTCATGGATGGAATGAAGAAAACTTTCCTGCATGGCAGATTTTCTGCACTGAGCTACCTTTTCTCTCACCATCCTGCTCTGTATTTGCTTCTTCCTTTTTCAGAACACTCAAGAAACATGGTAATATGCAAAAAGAGAGGAAAAACTTACCTTCTGGGGTGTTTATAATGCCTGTTTCTTGTATTAAAGAAGAAGTGAACTTATTCTTTTCTTGTCTTTTGAGGGTCATAAGGATGATATTTATTGTCTGAGAAGGTCTGAGGCCTGACTCTTTCCCATAAGAAATTTAAGTTTCAAATCTTTGCAAAACATACAGGCTTTGAACTATCAGGATGCTTTACTGTTTTACTGTGTTGAAATAACATTTAACCGTACCTCCAAATAATAAAACAAAAATCACATTAGTCAGGATGATACATTGTTCTACAACGGCTCCTTGTTCAACAGGGAATGACGAGATTTCCTATTATCCTAATGCAACTGGACATGAACCACAGCACAGTAGCCTAGAAAATATTTAAAAATCACACTTCTCAAATATACAGCTGCAAAAATTAAAATTGCAAAATGACCTGGCAAGGTTAGAGATGGACGCAATTAAAACAAATGAGATTCAATAGATAAAAGTAATTGGTAGTCTTATGTACCGAGTTGGAGATGAATGTTTTGAAAACAGTAATGCAGGAAAGAAGCCCTGAGAATTATAGAGGAAATTATTTAACTATATGTTCAAATGCAGCACCACTCCAAAAAGATGAATCCTAATCTGGGTTCTACTGATCCTTGCAATTATGGTGAAAGAAAATGCTACAACATTCCAAAATAGCATACATCACACTGCGCCATATATTGTAAATTACAGACAGAAACAGTCTCTCAGTTGGGAAGATAATTTCTAAAGGTCTACTGATGGACTACTGCTGCAAAAATAATACTAAGAAAATGAAAATAATACAACTGAGAGCTGTAATAATTCCACATGTACTTAAGGAAAAACTAACAGAAATTATAATTTCTTTTTTTTTCTATAATGTTGAGGGTAATTCTGAGAAGACAAAACACTATGTTTCAGGTTAAATGGGACTTCACTGTGAGTGAGAAATGTTAGATAATGACTTTCTTGAAGTAGAAGAGAGAAGTAAACACTAATCCTCTTGCAACCCAAAACAAAGTTACACAGATTTTGAAGTTTGCTCTTCTACAAAAATCAGACCAGGTAATTTTTCCTCATGCTACTGATGTCGATACTAATTGCTGTGTTAGCAGTATTTAAAGATTCCTGACTAAGGCAAGGTATTAAAAACTGTCTGGTCCAACAGCACAGAGCTCAACCAAGGCCATCTCTGTATTTTCAAGAACATCAGTTGTATAATACTCTTCTTCCTTGTCAAGAGACTGCTCTTTACAGTCGCTGCTGGTGACCTTCATGCACTGGCTTTAGTCGGCTTTCAACGAAAGGAGCCCTAAAGGACAGGGAGCACAGAATAACTCAGCCAGATTTCACACTTCCAGCACTGCTGCACAGCCAGGTTTACTCAGGCCTGCCCAAATGCAACGCAGTTTTTGTGTGTGTCTGCAGCTGACCATGCCTCAAGGAAGGTGAAGGGCTGCATTTCCCTGACCTTGCAGATGGTGACATTTCGGTTCTGCCCATTCACCAGCTCAGCTTAATGATCCCATGACACTGGAAGTGCTTTTAGTGGCATGAATGAGTGTTACTCATGGTAGAGTCATGTTTATGGTACTGCTTCATATTTCTTGGAAAGTCAGAGTGTTCTAATTTCTAAAGAGTGCAATCCTGTTTAAATGTATTATTTCGGCAGAATATGGAGAGACTGTCTCACTTTTTGATGTTCTAAAAGAGATTTTTCTCTACCTGAGAACAGCTATAAGATGCCCCTGTTCTTCCTGCACTTCTTCATCACATAGATGCAAAAATGAACATCATCCTTCCTGTAGCAGATGGCTGTGCTGGCTACAGATGCCAACACAGGAATACTCATTCTTCCTAACTACATTAAGCAGTCAGACTCCCTAAACTCCTGCTGCAGCCAGTGGAGCAAGTTAGCTTCCTCCAGAGGCCAATTAAGAACAGGTCAGTGCCCTGAAAATATTACAGAACCTGGACAAAACAGCCAAGAAATCATCAACAGCTGATGAATGGATCTGCAATCAACCTAGCAATTGATCCCAGGACCAATGAAGAGTCAAAACCTAATGTACACATCAATACTGAAGATGTCAGTGCTGCTAGGGACGAGTTGCACATCTCACTATGGAGGGAATTGAAATATGGAGCAAAATATCAGGAGAGAGCTGAGATGAGCCTAGTGCAATTCCAGGGAGGATTCTCAGAAAGCTCTTTGATGGCTGCAACATCTTTTATGATGGAGCCCTTAAAGTTTTATGATGTCTCTCATGCAGCTGAGGAGCAGCAATCTGTCTCTCCACCACAAGTACACAGATGCTCCTTCTTTTGTGGGACTTGTTGTAGTTTTCCAGATGCAGATGTGCTGTGAGGGAACCTGTGAGTGAAAAATGGTGTCAAAAACACCATTAATCAAAGATAATTAAAGGATTGGAGCCTCTCTCATACAAGTTGAGGCTAAGAGATTTGGGATTGTTTAGCATGAAGATGCAGAGAATCCTGAAGTTAATCCAAATTCAAAAGAAAAACTAAACAACATTGCAGCAGATCTAGACCTCTAATTTTCATAGGAAGCTAATCTAACATAGAGAACCCAGCTGGACTAGATGACTTCCAGAGGCCCTTTCCAATGTGAAACATTCTGGGATCTCGTCATTCTGGATGTTTTTGGGGTAAAGAATCCACATATTACAAAATTCAGGAATGTGACCAATCCTGAAGTGCCAAGAAAACAACCCTTTGGTAGACATTCACAAAGATTAATCTTCTTTAGCTTTTCCTAAGCATTTTTCTCCCTCATGGAGGATGTGGATTTGAGTCCCTCTGAAAAAGAGGCTGTCAGTCTCTCCTCTCTATAGTCAATGGGGAAAAAAATACAAACCAAAAAAAAATCCAAAAGAGAAAGAGGAAGACAAAAATTAACTTTTCTAGGCTAAACTTAGCTTGTGTAAATGCACTTCTTTTGCAGTTATATTCCAAGAATGTGGTGACACAAGTGCAGCAATAAAAAAATTTGGACTCCGTGATGACGGTGGCCAGACATACTCACCAAGTACTGCAGAATATTACTTAGAAAATAGACAACAGCAAACACCTGACATATGATGGCATACCTAATACTGATAGATGCACAGAATAAAAAACTCTACTGTGAATAAATGCACTATTTTACTAGAAGTAGATACTGACAGTAAAAGATGTGTGGAGTCCTGCTACCATTGTTACTATTTATCCCTAAGATCTGACTTTTTTGGGCCATTCACATACACCAGATATATTTGAGTATATCAGAAGAAATTTCTCTATGCTTAACATGTCATGTATGTCTAGACAAAAAGCAGCTGAATGCATCCTGACATTTTCAATTAAACATTTATTGAAGGCATTTCCTTTTTTTATGGGTCGGGAAAAAATGGTTGTTGGTTCTTTCTTGTTTCTTGCCTGTTTGCTTTGCAGTTCAAATTGTAGCAAGATGTAAAGGACAAAACATATCAATTTGAAAAAAGAAATAAGGAGGGTAACAACCATTTACAGCTAGGGAAGGCTAACTCTTCCCATTTGCAACAATCAATTATTGTTATTGGTTCTCACACTGCACTTTGTTTAACTGATACAGTTGGAAGACTCACTAAGAAACCACTGTAACTAATCTGTCTTCAGTTTACTACCTATGTAGAATAGATTTGCTCATTATGATTGTCATAGGAAAGGAAGAAATTAATAATTAAAAAATGCAAGGAGTTATTTAAATAATGATTGATTTCTCTGGCTTTTTTTAAAAATATTTGTAAATATTTTTAATTTTCTAACAGAAACGAAATAAAATTTTGTATTTAATTATTTTCACCTGTCACAGCTTTTAGTATACTCAATGCACATTTATTTTCAAACAGATAATATTTTTCCTTCCTCACTGATCTCAACCTTTCCTCATTTTTTTCATTATTCTTACTCTTCATCACCATTCCTTTTCTTTGAAATCTTTCCTGATTGCACACATAAGTGGGTCTTGCCAGCCTTTGGAATAAACTGCCCTTTACTCCAGTTTCTAATCCATCTAGTCTCATCCTCTTCTCCTCATCAATCTTTACTTGATAAAAACTCTGTTGGCATCTCTATTAGTAATTTTTTTCCTATTTTCTATAGTAAATAATTTTACTTCCTCTGCGTGCTAGACAGGTTCTCTATAAGAATGAGGCCACTGGAAAAAAAAATAAAAATGGGCTAAACCAATTACATATACAATATACATCAGGAATACTGATCAGCAACTCTTTAAAAGGGAAGAGTGCTTCAAATTAACTTATTACTTTGTATTTCCAAATATAAACTCCCAAGTACACTTTATCTTTCCTGTAGCAGGAGTTCAAAAACGTAACAATTGTGAATTTAATTGCTCTACACTTATCAGCATCTTGCACTGTGCTAGGAAAAGCATCACCAGCAGGTCCAAGCAGATGATCCCTGCAGTTTCCTCAGCCCTGCAGAGATCACACCTGGAGGGTTGTGCCCTGTTCTGGGCTCACCCAGCAGAACTGAGCCAGGGTGATATTGGAGTAAGGCCATAAAGGCAAGGGGCTGCAGCACCAATCAATCATTTTGGTGGCTTGACCTGAGTGCCAGGTGCCCACCAAAGCTGCTCTATCACTCCCCTCCTCAGCTGGACAGAGGAGAGAAAATAGAAATGAAAGGCTCATGGCTCAGGATAAGGACTGGGAGAGATTACTCAAGAGTTACTGTCATGGGCAAAACGGACTTGACTTGGCGAAATTAATTTACTACCACTCAAATCAGAGTAGCATAATGAGAAATAAAATAAAATATTAAAACACCTATCTTCCAATCCAACCCTCCCTTCCAGGCTTAATTTTACTCCCAGTATTCCCCTAACTCTTCTTTCCCAGCAATGCAGAGGGACAGAGAACGGGGGCTGCGGTCAGTTCATCACTCAGTGTTTGTGCTGCTGCTTCCTCCTCAGTGGGAGGGCTCCTCACACTCTTCTGCTCCAGCACTGGAGACAGTCCTCCACAAGCTTAAAACTTAATCACAGAAAGAACTATGGTACTGTATTTTACTGCACAGGATGCCAAAAAGGTGTAAAGCCTCCGGCTCTACATATTCAAAATCTGACTGGACATGGTCTGGGGCAACCTGCCCTGGCTGATCCAGTTTGAGCAGGGCACTTGGACTGCATGATCTCCAGAGCTTCCTTCCAACCACAGCTATTGGAAGATTCTCTGATTCATATAGCTTTTACCTGGATCATAATACTACAGAAAAATAAAACAAACAAACAAAAAGTTCTCAGGCACTATTCTCCTCCACCTTTTTTGGCTTTGAAATTGCTTTTCATATAATTACAAACTGATACCCTGCAGAGTGCTCTGCTGAACTGTAATAAAGAAAACTGAAGACTATCCATCCATAGAAATAATTCTTACCTGGTACAGAGAAAATGTTGACAGATTAATGTGATTGCCTCTGGAACTGAGTGCTGACCTGGGTAGGCCCTCCCACAGACATGTTCTTTTCCCAGAATAAAAAAGAATTTTTAAAACATCTGATTGAATCAGTGAAAATCTCTCCAGATTGAACAATAGAAAGTGAGAAGGTGAAGAAAAGGGACCCTGATATTTGTCTGAGTACACACAGGTGAGCCCTCACATCCTCCAGGATCCTGTTCAATGGGGTTGTCATATGGTCTGAGCTGCTTTTGCCACTTGTAGGATAGCACAAGCTCGAGCTTCCCAAGAAAACTCCTGCATCAACACTGAACTACAGCATCATGGACAGAAATAACATCCACCATCGAGTTTTGGAAGCTCTGGCAATACAAGTCTTCAAATGCTGACTTACTGAATACATTTTTGAACCCTTTATGCTTGAATAGACAAGAATCATAATGTATGATGCATTACTTTTATTTCCTAGATGCCCACTCTGAGACCAGGAAAAGAAAAATTAAATCATACAGAACTTTGCTTTAAAAGCTGAATTTAAAAAATGAACAAACAAACAAGCAAACAGTAACTTTGTAGAAAAATGCTCAGAGCTAATTTTTCTAATGTCTCCTAAATTTTAAACTTCCTTTGCAGATTTAATTTTGTCTAGTTGAATCCTAGAAAGTATCACCAGTGATAGATTAGAATAAAACAATCCACCACCACTGCCACCAAAAAACAAATTAAAATAAAATAAAATAAAAATTATCAAACCTTTCTTGCACAGAAAACTACAATCCTATAAATTTAAGAATAGCAGCAGATTTAACTTCACAGCCAGGTGAAGGGTAATCAGGGCCATATGGATTAACACTAACTCAAAGGCACTCTAAAGTTGTATAGGAGACCGTGGGGAGCTTCCTACTGTAAAATCTCCAATAATTAGAAGAGCTTGCAACCAGGTTTATCTCCAGGGGATGAAGACAAAATTTTATCCTCATGTGCAAATCTGTCTTCCTAATTCTGCCGGCAGACATAAAACAGTAAGTGGATTAAAGCCAAAAAAAGGGGCAAAAAAATGCCTTTGTCTCCCCCAATGGCACCTTAAAGGATAAGATTCCGTGGAGACTGCCTAAATTCAGAGGAGAGGAAAGGGAGGGGAAAAGACTATGGGACTGCTTGAGGATCTGGCCCAGGTGTGTCTATCTAAATCCAAGACAGACAGCTACAAATGAGCCAAGATGAAATGTTTCTGACTGCAACAGACAGAGTAGGATGGGAACGATGATTGCAGTGCTCTACGACGGGGATTGAGGTAGCCAACTTCCCTGAATGTAGGCGCTGATCATCCGTTTTGAAATTAAAGATATATTGTTCCCTGTGAAAATGAAATCAAGGACTTGACTCTGTTCTCCCCCATTACAGAACAAATCAGGTAATGCAAATCAAGTATCATCTTGTAAGGTGATCTCTACTGGAATAAATTTGACAGCAGAGGCAGACGTGTCAAAAAGCCACTACGACAATACCTAGGAAGGCTCACTGGCATTCTGAGCTGTTATTTGGTCTCAGATATATCTGGCAGTTTATTAAGGAATGGCACCTAGCTCTAGCTGGAGATGAACTTAACACAAAGAAAAAACCACCTACAGCAAACATCAGAAACATGAATCCTTGTGCCTAAGGAAAACCTCTGGGCACTGCTGAAATTCTTCAATTATGCAGTGGCAAGCACCTAGCTGAGTTGCTGAGCTCCAGTCTCTCAGAAGGTATAAATGCCTCCAGGCAACTGCCTGAATTCTCCTGGGTCATTTAACTGGATTGGGAGTGCAGGACAGATCCTGTTTCTGCATCAGGGCAATTCCCAAAGAAAGTGCTGTTCCACTGATTTTACCCAGGAGCTCACCCATTAGACATCCTCAGAATTACCTGCTGGATTTCCTCTGGCAAACTGTGATTGTCCCAAACCTGCCTATCCCCTGTGACCCACAAGGGCCTGGTTAGAAAGCTCTGCTCAGAAGGAGCAGATTCCAGAATTTCCACCTCACTTGACTATCTATTTGTGTGCCATCACTGCTGGACTTTGGGGCATCTGTCACTTAGTGTCCCCTTTGAAACTGTCCTACTTTATGTGAATACAGACGTTACACATATAAATATAAATACATACTAACTGAAGGAAAGATTTAAACATTTTCTTGTGTTTTCCTACCTGCTAGCTCAATTTTTTTTCTGCTTCCTACTGTGAATATTTGCGGTGGCATAGCTTCAGTAGGTAAAGGGGTGAGCAAAGGAAGTGCAGGGCCCAGATGGCTATGATATTCTCTGAGAAGATTGGTGGACAAAAGGTCTTAATACTGGCTTGCATTAGGGACTGTGACAACTAAAAATTTGTCCCTTCCTTCCCATCCCCTAACACTGACTGCTCCAGCTATCTGGCTACCAGCTGGACTGAGCAGCCTCTTCTCTGTGTCTTTGTTTCAGTGTGAGCAAGATCTGACCTGGCTTATGTGTCACTTCTACAGAAAAGTGGAGAGTCCCAAGAAGCACTGAATAGAATCCTTTAGGTTGAAGTTGCTTGTCCAGGTTTTATTCCCTTTCATTGAGACTTCATAATGTTTAGTTTATATGTCTTCTTCCTCAGGTTGCTATCTTTAGAGTAGTCTGCTCCTAATTTTTCTTGCTCTTTTCAGACATTTCTCAGAGAGCTTGAATGTGTAATCTGAGGCAGATTCTTCCCAAAGGTACCTCTGTTTTTTTTGTGGAAGCAGGCTATGGCTTCCCTTGTGATGAAAAACAGTACTTTCCACATGCTACGAAGTCATTATCAAAAGCAAAATGTTGACTCGTCAACCTCCCCTCACACCTATTTGACTGTTTTCAAAGACAAACCACAGCTAAGATTCTCTTTTAGTTCATCCATAAATTATGCAATTAAAGGTAGGTACTGGGCACCAGTTATCAGTGTACAGTGCTGAAACCTACAGAGATTCCACAACAGTTATACATAACAAACTGTCCTAAACAAAGCCTTAAAAAAATAAAAATCTAAGAGTACTTGTTGCTTGTCATACTAATACAAATAATGTTTGAATATGTGAGTTATGAAAAAGTTCTGCACAGCCCAGAACTGATGGAGTGCAGAAGATGCTTCTTTTTCTAATTTCTATTTCGGTGTACAGGAAAAAAAAGGGGTGACATTTCCACGGCTGAAGTTAAAAACACCTCTCCTCTGAAAAATGGATTCTGGTAACATCAACAATATACAATCTATACAGGGTATGTGTATCAACTGAGGGGAAAAAAAAATGAGGAAAACAATCGTTAAGACAAACAGCAGACTCAACTAAACCTGACAGGCTTGAGTGATGACATAATACCCTCTTACTCTGTGATGGTGACACAAAAATGCCAAAGGACACAAAGCTGTCAGTCTTGTTGTTTATCTTCTATCTAAGACTAATAAAAGGAGGTTGGAGACTGACAGAACAGACACAGGGACGGTCCTAGGCATTCAGTTGGCACTCTGAAAAATGTATTGATGGATTTAGGGGTGGCTTATTTGTCATTGCCTTTTTCTGCATTGCCTTCCTGAGCTCCCACAAACTTTTGATATAACTTTTTTTTTTTTTAAGTTATCATTGCTTTTTCGAATTAATATTTAGTAGTTATATTTGCTGATATTGCAAAGCCCTAGTAATTTATTAGGTATCAGCTTCTGGACAATTGTCCAACTTAGTTGAAAACAAAACTAAATTTTGCATAGCCCCTTAGGTAGCATCATGGTGAGTAATGGAATATTATCAAACAATTCTATTTTTAGCCGTCTCAAGAAAACAAAGCCTAAATGCATCCTGCCACATCAGCTCCTACCTACTAAAAATGGTAAGTGACACAGGTCTCTGTAGAGCACAACACTGAAGCAGCACTATTTAATTTTAGCACATAAATCTTGTAAGGCAGGTAAAACCACAAAGAGAGGAACAAAGAACAATATACACAGTGAAGTACTGGTGGAAAAAAAGAGTGACTTTTCTGGTTATTGCCCCATTGACTTTGTGAGAAACAATCCACAGAAAATACTCTGAGATGAGCCAAGTATCTTCCAGAGATGTGCAGAATAACTCAAGGAGGAAGTAAGTCTCTGTTATCAAAAACACGGGAGACAGCATTTCCAAAATTTTCCCACACAAGGATGCAGTGCCAGTGAAACCCAAATTACTCTTCTTTTCTACTCAAGAACATCATGCAATTGAGGAAGCAACCCCACAAAGCCACAACGTCTTGCAATTCATTCCTTTCACTGGAGGGGTTGCACAGACCTGTACTAGCAAGGTACACCTTTATGACTTGCAAGAGATATTTTCTCTTCTAAAAGCAAATACACAAGACCTTTAATTCCTGATTCACTCCACCTCTCATATAGAAACTAACATTGAGAGGCACAATTCTGAGGAATCTATTGCCCACTGAGGCTGGCAGGCTCCTCTCCAAAGCACTGAATGTGCTCCTGACAAACACATGATCTGCTTCTACTTTGGGTCCTGGTTTGTGGTTTGACCTTGTCTGGAGTCACTTTTACCTCACTGAGCCCATGATTTCTAACCCCATGCAGTCACAGTGACTTTTCCTTCCATCTATACATTTGCTGTAAAGTGTTATTAGGGAAAAGGCAAGGTAACCAAGAAAGGTGGAGATTCAGCTCTCATTCCAGAGTGGACTGGAAGACATTCCATTATTGACACAGAAACACAAACTGGCTGAGTGTTAACAGCTCTGTTCATCTCCTGGTTGCTGAGTGCTGGGGCAGCAGCAACAAAAGAACAGGAACAAAGTGTTTGTCTGGAACAGCTGAACTGAACAGGCATTTGAAAACACTTCTAAGTCCCACTGCTTTATGTCCATGTGCTTGCTACTGTGGCATTTGAGATGGATTCAATTCCAGTCTCCTCACTGACTACAAACCAGTGCACCCTGCTCTCCCTTATTTCAGTGATTTTGACTGATAATGTTCTGATTTTACAACCTCCAACAAACCATTTTGCTTTAAGGTTGTGCTTTAGCACTATATTTAACACTGGGCAGCGTAAGCAGAACAATTCAGAAAGTGAAGGACGATGAAGAAACTCCCCTCTCTTTCCTGTGCCACACCTGCATCACCATGCAGTTGTATATATTTTAATGAGACGTGTGTCAGTGTGCACCACTGTGCTACAGGCACCTTATTGCAGCTGTTGGAGTTATTTCTCTCTGGCATCACGTCACAGTACCTGAAAACCCCCAAAAGCTCAGAAATGCACACCCCATCTTGTCTTATTGCCTCAGTAATGGAGAAAACCTGTCCAGCCACTGAACTTGGCAGCAGGTGAGTCCTCCTCTGCATTTTCCTGCATTCCACTCACACATTTCTGGTGACAACAGAGGGTTTTATTGCTATTTCAGGTGCAGGAATCTGCTGAAGTTTCAGCCATCTTGTCTTCCTTGAGACAAGGCAAGAGGAAAATATGTGAATAAAATACCTGAGTGCAATAGAGGGGTTTTTAATTTACTGAAGTGTGCATTAGCTGAACTGCTTCTTCCTACTGTAGCATAGTCATTAACCTTCTTAAGAGATCAGCAGCTCTTACAAGCACATCCCCAGAAATTTAATAAAGAGACTTCTGCCCTTTATTATGAAATCTGTCCTTATTTTCTCTGCATTTTTTTCTCAGAAAACAGGTACTTCTTGTTATTTTTAATAGTATAACACCAAACCTTCTCACAACACATTTCAGACTCCTGTATTTAAAGCAGTAACATGATGCACTATCATTTAAACATGCAGCCACAAAACAGTTCACTTGTTTTCTACTTCCCTCTCTCTGCCACATGCCACAGTGAGACTTAGCAACAATTAAATTAATGCATTTAAACAAACCTGTGGTTTCAAGGGCAGCCTAAAAATATTGCAAGATAGCCTGAAAGCACAATGTTCTTTACACCCTGATGTCAGCCTCCTGTCAAAGTAGCTTTATTCTGACTATGAAAGAATGTGATCTTGACCAAAATAACAATGAAGGGAATCACTCAGTCAGAACTACTTAGATGTAATTCCTGCTCTAACACATTGCTCATCATAAACAGATTCTCAGATGACATTGTATCAGTTTCTAGCTCGAAATTTTTTAAGTGCTTTGTAGCTCAAAATTTTAAGTGCTTTGCTAAAGTAACATTAACAACTTTTACAATATCAAAAGGAAATTACATGCACAGCCACGTGCAACATGTAAACAAACACTGGTACTGGGAAGAAAATAGCTCTAAACTGGACTAAAAGGCTTTGGGAAAAATGAGACATGAACAGAATGCTTAGGAGGCAGGAATTGCAGAATTTATACCAGTCTCTTAAGTCTTTGATAAACCTGGGTTTTACCTTCTACTCCTATTTTGGGAAAGGAGATGCTGTTTATTAGCAGCCCAAGAGATACTAAATCCATTAGTATAAAAAAAAAAAGAGGAAAGAGCTAAAGAAAATATGATTTCTTGTTATAATTAAAAAAAAAAAAAAAAAAAAAAAAAAAAAAAAAAAAATTTTTTCTCGGGGAAAAAAA
>VXBB01001693.1:86126-103257 GCA_013399915.1 Illadopsis cleaveri
TTCCCCCTGCAAACATATTTCTGTTCTAAACTGTCTGCTTTTACACATAAGAAACTTGTGCGCATGAATCTGACCCCCATGAGTAGAATACTGAGTGGCAAATAATTCACTTCTGTCTGGCTCTGATTTCATACTTATAAATAAAGTAGCAGGGTTTTGTTCAGATTTTTTTTTTAATAACACCATCTCAGAGGTACAATTCTACAATCCATATTTAATATACCAAACAGTGAAAAAAATTAGTTTACTAATCAGTTTATTGAACCATCTCCTTTTATTTTTTGACTGAAGATTCTCAACTCTTACCTCCTCTCTAACGATAATTATTTTGCTAATGCTATGAATCCATAGTTCCATTAGAGTGCAAAATAACTGTGGGAGGCAAAGTCCCAGTTCCCTCTTACACTTAATAATTTTCTACAGTCTTTTCAGTTACTCTCAAAATGTTATGAAAATTGACAAGTTTCCTATTTCTGATGATACTTATACTAGTAATCTAATTACTTCTTCCTGTTCTGTGACTGTTATGCAATTATATTATAGCACAAAAACAGCATGGTCTGTCAAATTGTTCTTTTTGTTTCTTCATAAAGTTTTAGCACATTAAAAATGAGAGAAAAAGCATTCTCTGTAACAAAGCCATAGATAAAGTGCCAGCTCTTTGTTTTGTTTTTTTTAATATTTATAAAACTCTTATAATTAATGAGACCTTCAATTTACTGGAAGATATCAATTGTGTGAAAGTAAAATCTCACATCACAATCTCTGAGATGTTCCCTGCCAACCATCTCTTATTTTTCCTCATTGACTCAATCAGGCAAAATTTAATCAGAAATAAATTAAATGTCCTCTATTAGAATAAAAATGCACACTTGATTCTTATTCATTTTCTCATCATATTTCTAGTGGCCACAACTGTATATGGACCGAGGAGCTCAGTGATGCATTTTCAGCTGATCCTTTCATCTGTTCACCTAAACACCCAACACACCAGACAGGGTGTGTGATAATGGATGCATTTCTAGCTGATGACACTGGGATTGTACGAAATGACAAGCTCATAACATTTCTTTCACTCTAGCTCTTAGTCAGTTTCTTGTTTTAGCTAACCATTGCTAAAATGAGGGCCATTTCCTGGGATGAACTACATCTTCAGCCTAAGTAAGAATAGAAGGTTTCCTAAATAAAAGAAAGGAGTTTGACAAGAGAATATCTCTGTAGAAAAACACCAGATGATGTCGTGTGGGTAAAATCCAAAATTAAACTGAAAAAAACACTAGGAAACTATTAAAGAGAAGAGAAGAGAAGAGAAGAGAAGAGAAGAGAAGAGAAGAGAAGAGAAGAGAAGAGAAGAGAAGAGAAGAATCTTGAATCATAAAGGAGGCAGCCTTCAGTGAAGAAACAGATTCATGATATTTTATGAATACCCATTGTCATATTTTTGTGGGCAAAGTCTTCAGGCTCACCAAGGCTGAGTTATCATTCCTGGAGGTGCTCAAGAAATGACCGGACATGGCACTCAGTGCCATGGTCTGGTTGACAAGGTGGTGGTTGGTTCAATTCAGACTTGATGATCCTGGAGGTCTTTTCCAACCTAAATGATTCTATGAAGATGTTTTTGCCTTTGTCCAGCCTCAGCTAACACCACATTTGGCCTAATATTATCCAAAAAAACCTACATGACACCTTTCCTTGTGCCTAAGTCTCTTAAAGTAAGACATCACCAAACCAACAGGATAATCCATGGAAATAAGGTGGAGCTGAGAATAAGACTGTCAATGCTCTCAGATGAAACTGCAGCTGCCTCAGGATATCACACAGGACATGGTCACAGCAATCTGCATTGGGCTATTACAAGCATCTATCAAAAAAAAAAAGAAATAAAAGCAGCCAAGAGGGGAATCATCAGATGTGATTAAAGAAAACACTGGAATGGCAGAACACTGAATGAACTGCTGTCCTCTAGAATTGTTTTGTGATGAGCCAGCCTCGATTCATTCCATGTCAGCAAAACCTGTCAGATGAATGACACACTTGGGCATCGAGCATTCCCGCTCCATGCTGCCAAATGAGAGAAGAAAAAAGTCCATCTCCATACATTCAACCCTTTCCCTAATGCTTTACCTAATGATTATGCATTAAGTAGATGGGAGAATTGAAACAGAGGTGACATTTGATGCATATGTTAGCATCTCCTCATTCTTTTGTATGAAGTGTTCCAAAAGGCAGAGAGAGAAAAAATGAATTCTTTTCATTTTCCCTAAATTTAATGCCCATGTGAGAAATCTCCTTTCATACAAGTACTCTAAATGAGCAGTTGATTTTTTGGGAATACCATGAGGATTGCAATGTAGAAGTTCACAGCAACATTCAGCTGTCATAGCTTCCCTTCAACAAGACATTTGGGTGCTCAGTCTTCAACTTGAAATTTTTTCCTAGATATTATCCAAGACCCAGGAATGCATAACACTCCAATGATGAAAAATCTATGGAAGGCTTGCTACTGTCCCATATTCTGTATAACAGCACTGTTTTACTGCACTGAGAATGGCAAAGTATGGGCATGGGATTTCTATGTATTTATAACAACCCTGGCTCCTATTTTTGGTATTAAAAACTGTTACAAGGAAAAAAAAAAGTGAATATTTGGACTCATCATTTTTTCCTTAGCCAGCCTTTACAAAAATTAAGAAAGCTACTGCAGATTTGCTTCTAAAAATAATGAAAGGCATGTGCTCTTTTATACTGCTTCTCTTCACATAGATGAGGAGAGCTCACCAGCTAAGCTGTTTATCCATTACCATTGCAGTTGGCTACTGTTTAATGGCTTATTTCTCTGAGGCAATGAGAAGGCAATTTTACACAGATACTTTCTACCTCAGATGCTCTCCCATGCAGAGCCCCGCTCTCTTTCAACATACCAATCAATCAATCAATCAATCTATATGTGTTTCCTTACAAAAGGGGAGTAAACCCTCAATATCTTGCTTGGTTTAACAGCTGCTGCCTCACCTGTTCTTCCCAAGAGGGAATAAAGGTATAAATCCTGTCTTTCTAACTCCAGGCATGCAGACCTCAGGCGGCTGCAGGACCCTTCAAAGAACACTTGGAAAAAGTCACAAGGATTGTTCATGGAATGGAGGGGAGCTAGCAGCCTTTTGTTCTTGAAAATTACAGTCTGATTGTGGAAAAAAACAATCAAAAGCAATCCTTTTAACTTGTCCTTGAGCCAGCACAGAGTTTGCCAAGTTTTGTTATGGATGCCAGCAATTCTAAAATTATGCCTCAAAGATTTGAGACATACATCTTAGAAGTAGTTTAAAGAGGTACCAGTATCTTGCTGATGTAGAATGAATTATTTTTCACTCTCCTGTTAGTCAGTCTCCCTCAGTGGAGATATTCAAGGATTCTCTGGACATTATCCTGTGCCATGTGCTCTGGGGTGGCCCTGTTTGCACAGGGGCATTGGACCAGATAAGCCACTGTAGTCCCTTCCAACCTGACCCCTTCTGTGATTCTGGGACTTTGAGAAGTAGATAAAAAGGGTTAAGATATTGACAGACCTATTTCTGAAAAGGAGGGAAGGGAGTTCTTTTTGCATTTGCAATTAATACTAGGCTGTTTCAGTGCTTACTGAGAAGGCAGAATACCTAGATTCATGTATGATCCAACAGTTTTTTGTTTTGTAAAACTGTAAGTCTATCCATGTTAAAAGCATGTTTAATTTCTGTAAAAAGGATAAATGAGGGTGCAGAATACAAAAATAAACGAGGGAACAATATAAAATATTACTATTTTATCTGTATTTAGAAGCAAAAAATCCATTATGATATTGGCTGCTGTATTTTAAAGTCATAATGAGTCACACAGGTTTTATTAATACTTAACATAAAAATCTTTAAATTCATCACAAAAATTAAAGGTATTGTTCCTGAGTGCTTCAGGGATCCATATTTTCAACTGAAATACATCAGGACCATTCAGAGAATGGAAAGAATGAAGCTTTAGAAAAGCCTATGGAAAAGTCTTCCCTTTTAATCTCAGCCAGCTGGGAAGCAGATGTTTTAAAAGCTATTTAATGGCAGAGGATAAGGTCCAAGCCAGCTGTGCCAGTTTTTCTAAGCCCATCATACAAACACTTACTCACATGGATGATATCTTATTATCACTGTAAAGAACACTAAAATTGGCACATAAACCTGAAATATTGAAGTTCTAGAGAAAGCCCTACCCCAGGATGATAACTGAGTCCCAAAATCCTTCAGAGACTCACGGCAAGTCTTATGTCACTGTTAAATGCCTGCTTTTAGTGCATGTTAATCTTGGAAGTGGCAACAGTAACCATATTTATGAAAAAATAACTTAATAAAGGTGGAGCAAACTATAAACAACATTCAGTAAAGCTAAGCAATATTATGACAACAAATTCAAATTTGAGTTGTAAACTTTTCAAGTATTCTTTGTGAATTATATTACTTTCTTTTATCAATTTGAGTAAGCGTCAATAAAAAAAAATCTTAAGGAAATGTATATGGTAAGAAAAGAAAATGGTCCACATAATTATGAGGCTTTTATTAAAATATTAATGAGTGTAAAAATATTATCCTGTTTATATGACTTAGTGGAAAAACAGAACAGTGACTCACAGTAGAGAAGCAAAGCTTTATCATCTGTACACTGTTGGTAGAAAATTTGAATGAGTGTTTTGTATAGGGGAAATGGATAAGAGGATAAGATTAAGTTTCTTTTGACAATTCTAAAAAAAGAAGTTCAGAGGCAGAAATTGCATACACTTGACTATATTATCTTCTTATTTGAGCTGACTATTTAGGGAAATTCAGAATTCAAGAACTGCAATCGAAAATAGGCCAGGATTTTATCAACTAAGTTCACAGGGTTAGGGCATTAACATGTAATCCTATTGATTTTGGTGGACACAACTTCCCTTGAAACTACCTGATGAGCTATCCAAAGAATTACTTAATATTAGATTTTAACTACAAAATTTTGAAGTACCTACAGGGTCATTTGGGCCTCCTTATTTTCTAAAAAATAAAGAATCAACTCTTGACTTTTGGAAATTGTATTAAGAATATTGACATTATTTAAAATATTAAAATGAATACACTAAAAGTAATTTTTAACATAGTATATTCTGATGAAGAAGGGAATTTGTCAGCCTAAGAAGGAAACACACAACATGTGCTTGAGTTTGTGGAACTGTCATCTCCTATGGATTAACTTTCCAGAACTAATGAATTCATTCATGAATTAATCCCATAAACAGCAGCTGAAAATACCAGGTGTTTGTCTGAACCCTGAGATTTGGGAAGTCACTGAAGTTTCATCAGTTCCTGACAGCCACTTTATGCCATGTCATATTCATCCTCTGGTTTAGAGGATGGATGGAAGGTTATCACCAGACCTCTTCAGAGAGCTCTTGATATACATATATAGACATAGATAGATATATATATAGAGATATAGATAGATAGATATAGATATGAAATTAATTAACTAAGAGTAACACTTTGGTGGAAGTTTCAGAACTACAACCAATCATGGATTGCAGCCCTGAAAATGTAAACTTCAGGAGCTGGCCTGAGGCTGGCAATTGTTGCTACCAGAGTTTTGATGGAATGAGCTATCGTATGACCCTGAAGCACCTGTCCAGCCAAAACACATCACAGAACGGATGACAACAGCTATTTCAGCAGTATTTGTAGAGGCAAGAACACACCAAGAAGTCAATAGTGAAAGTAATAAAAAAGGATAAACTTTCCATTACAAATAAAACCCAGGAAAATCTTTCTGATCCTGTTTGTACAAGAAATTGTATATAATGTCAAAGCTTAGAAGTGGAGGGGGGAAATAAACTCCACACATTATGACTGGTCAAAGGATGTCACAATAACCCCCAGAAACAGCCTTCAGGAAAATAAGCAGATCTTTGTTTGTGTTAATACTTTTGCCACAGTATTTACAGTTTCTTTGAGCATCTCTTATCTCAAGTTATTACCCATCTCAAAAGCCATANCATAAACAATAATCCCCAAAAATATACACCTTCAACATTCAGCTACTGTGTGATTTGTTTCCATCAAACAGAAGGTTAGCCTATAACCACCTTACTTGTGACCCTAAAATCTCTTTTTACTTTGGGAAAATATTTGCTTATGGTCAGATCTACAGTGCCTTTGGAAAAGGAAACATTGATCCTATATATATATATATATAAAGAAGAAAAATCTCTGATAGGAAAGCAGCTGTGACCTTTAATATCTGCTGCAAAATTACAGAAAGCATTTCAATTAACAACTTTATCAAACTGCTGCATTAAAATTGCGACAAATTATTGACTCAATTTCATTAACAAAAGAGAATTTCTGTGACACAGCCAAAATACTTCTGAAGAAAAGACAGCATGCTGAGTCTGGTCACGGGGCAATTAAGCTCATTTAACACAGGAGGGGAAAACAGTGGAAAGTAAATGAAAAGTGCCTTGGCTGAGCCTGGAAACCTCACTGATGGAAAGTGATCACATTTCAAAAAGGTGGTGATAGAGAAACCATCATTAAGCAATTCCTCTGTGGCATCAGAACACGTTAGGAGCCAGAAGCCTGGAATTAGAATTCTGAGAAGGAACTTAAAACACAGAGTATATTTTTATTGGCTTTTTTTTTTTTCTTTTTTTTTTTTAAATTCTGTTATTTACAGATCTGTTGTGAATTTTCCCCTACATCTACTGGTCAGCTAACTTGGGAAGGACCTACACTGCTTTCAGGCACTGTGAGATCAGTCACCACACATCTGATTCCTCCCTGACTTGATTCATAGGAGTCTTGCAAGACACATACTGAAAGCTCCTGTGAACAACCCATCCATTCCTAACAGAAGCCTGTAACAAAATGGTCTTGGACTCTGGATGCTAGAAACACCATCTGAGCTTTATGGCAATAGTATGACTTCCAAAATTACAGTTCTACACTTTCAATATTGGGTCTTGTTGGCATTGTTCAGAATAAGTCAGATATTTAAACACTGGGGATAATTTTATACGTGATGTTGCTAAGGGAAAGACTGAGATGGAAACTCATAAATTCAAGAAAAGCTCACTTGTAAAGCCTCATGTGAAATACAGAATCTATCCTCTCTGAAACTACAAAAACTGTGAAGGAACCTTCATCTGGAAGACAACCCATACTATCACATTTGCTGTGGGCTATCCAATTTATTTACACACTTTCACCTTGAATAACACAAAACAGTCTCAAAGCCAGCTCCCAGGAAAATAACGATTACTACTTGCTCTGGTTGTTACAAGATACCTAAACCCACATCTTTAATTTAGAGTCACAGTACACTAACAAAGATGAAGATACCCTGCCCTCAAAGGCGTAACACGTTTATGAGGCAAAGCAGGGAAAGGAGGGAGATTTAAATCCTCCAAGGCACAGGCTTCATACCGAAGCTGAAAAAAGATTGATGGCCTTATTTGCAAAAGTGCTTATTTGACAAAACAAAACCCCCACTTGACCATCTCCCTAGATATCCAGAGAGGCAAGGGTTCCTCACTCTCTGTCATCAAATTCCCATCCCCCAGAAAAAACTTATGAAAAATCCTGAACTTTCATTTTCTCTAGACCACAATTTTAAAAGGGACAGATGCAAAGAGCACTTGTTACTGAAAACAAGACTATTTTTCTTAAAGAAGTGATCAAAGCCCTCAAAATCTTTGATCTGATGGTCAAGGATATTTTCTGTGTAATTAGAAATGTAAATCTGGAAACTTTTAGACAGAAGATGGCATTGAATATTAAATCATCAAAGTAGGATTTGTTTTAATGCTTATTCATGTTTGAATCAGAGAAATGCTGCAGAAATATGGCTAAAACATTACTATTGCTTTATTTAAAACAAAACAACAAAAAAAAGTGAGATAGGAATAGTTCCATCCATCCATCCTAAGATGGATGTTAATCCATCTTGTTTACCAAAGGCTACATAAGAAAACTTGGATTGAAAGAGAAATCAACACTACATTTCATAACTCCTAACCCAGTACTTTAGTCAAAAATTTAGTTTTTCTGTAATTACCAGTTTCCCCTCAGCCAGTTTCCACCCTCACAGTGTCATACTGAGAAGTCATTCTGCTACTGATTCCTAAAGTAGCACAAAGTGATTTGAGTTTTTTTTCTCTTTCTGATAGTGTTCTTTTAGATGTTCTTCTGATCTCCTTTGAAGCCATCTATGTTCCTTCTTCACTTCCCAATTTTCTTACAAGATGTGGTTTCTGATTCCCTTTTCTCTTTGAAATCCCCACCTTCTTCAACAGAAAGAAGCAGCCTAAAGAAGCAGGGCACTGAAATCTCACCTCCTGATGCTCTTTAAGGACCATTTGGACACTCACTATTTAAAATCTTGAGTCCTACAGAAATCTTCAGTGAAACCGTGCAAAAATGGAGAGAGCAACAAGGAGTACAGAGACTTCCAGATGATATGAGATTAAAAACACAATCTTTAAAGTGGGTTAAATGGAACTTGGTGAGAACTAAACTTTATCCATAAAGTGATGAGTTAGAAAAACTAGAGAGTGCAGAGTCTAATTCCAAGTCTGTGCATTTGAACTTAAATTCCTTGAACTTAAATTCCTTAGGACTACAACATTAGGGTGGGAGTTGAAACTTCTCATGAAATGTCCTATCAGTCCCACCAAACATGGCCTTCCAAAAGCACCTGATTATATTTAAAGGATTACAGCATGAGCCTATCGCTGGCACAAGTTAGTGAAGCAGTTCCCTTGAGGTTTCAATTTGATGGCATTGCTTTTCTTCTGACTTGTTTGGAATAAACAACTTGAAGTTTTACAGCATGAATTTGTTGAGATTAGGAATCCAAGAATTCTGCTTGCTGGTGAGAATGTCACTGTGAGTGGCATCAGTGTGCAAAAGCCCTTTGGTGACCTTTCTGTGACACACCACACTCACCAGAACAAGCTGGTGGGACAGGAGAGTTCTCATCATTCTGGAGAGAGACAGGTTCAATGATCAGAGAGGTTCTAAAATCTCCTTTAATCATCAACATCAGAATCAGTGACTCAGATATATTCAGAGGGCGAAGCTGTGGGAGAGTTTCTTCAAAAAAGAGCAAGCAAAATAGAGTAAGCAAAGCACAAAACTAATTAAACTTGATGCAACAAAAAACTCAAGCATTTTTGGTGCAATTTATTAAGGAGAAAAAGCTGTGAAATTAACAGCAATCAAAAACTAATTAAAGTTGATGCAATAGGAGCAGCCAAAGAATGGCTGATAACATTTATTGAACCAAAGAAACATGGCTGTCAAGTTAAAAGAAATCAACCAAACTCTGTTTTTGAATAGTTACACAAAGATAATTATTCTCTGGATGACACTTACAGAATAAGATTCAAGTCATTACCTCAAAAGACAAAAGGACTGACATGCTGTGTTAAACTGCCTGTGAAGAAAAGGGCCTTAATACAGAAACTTTCTAAGTAATTCCTAGGTCTTGCATATAAACAAATATGATTCATCAATCAAAAACAATGCACTGCTATTGTTGTATCAGTTCCTTCGATAAACTAATATTTGACAAATATTTGGGAGAATACGTTGTGTAGCAGGGTACTTGCAAGGCAGGGACTCCTGGTTTTTCATCCTGTCTTTGAAACTCATTGCCTCAGTGCCTGGGGCAAGTAATTATCATCTAGGACTCCATTTGTTTTAGGATTAGGATGCAAAACTCAATTCCTGATGTCAAGCACCATTTAAAGTATGGCTAACTGCCAGAAATTCTTTTCTTATAGAAGGTCTTGGTGGTGCATAGTGAAGTGGATCTGTCTGCAGTGAGAGTGAGGCACTTCAATTTTCCCAATGCAGTTGTACATCTTTTGTATCACCATCTCAGGTTTATAAAAAAAAAAAAAAAATTCAGACAAAAATAGGTGTTCACAGATTCTAAAGTATGTTAAAAGCTTTCTGTTTAAGTAAAATTGCACCTTGTAAATGCTGTAGGAAGGGTCACAGTCAGGGTCCCTGTAATATCAATCTCATCCAAAATACTCAACTTCCAGTACCTTTATTCTGGAGTAATCATTTAAAACCAAATTGGGTTTTAAATTGGTGAGCCCTACAGGCTTTCAAAATTCTTCCTAGTAAATCTCCAATATTATCATCATCCTCCTCCTCCCAAAAACTATCACAAGGCTCCCATTCATGTAATGATCAAATAAAAGTCTGTCTCGTAAAATATGGTATCACAGCCAAGGGTAGCACAGATCCAAAGCAAACTAACAGATTTGGTTTGTCAATTTAATCTCACAAAGATAATATCCTCAGCTGAGAAGTTAAGTTTCTCATCATTCATTTAATGCTTTTAAGTTCCCACTTCCTATGCTAATTAAAAAAAAGAATAATAATTTTAAAAAATCTAGCAGTTTCTGGTGTAGGGCATATAAAAAATTAAGCGTGTTAATCAATTCCAAAGAGCTGCAATCTGGTATTAGTGACATGGCTAAGGTAGGTATTGAGTGTTTTTAAGCATAAAGTACTGGGTTAGTCTGTTCAATGGTTCTGATTTCCTATTTTACCAACCAAGGAATTTTTAACAGTGGGTGAAATCCTCATTACTTACACAATCTTTCAACTGTACTTCTTTTTCATAAGAATGCTCAGCCTTACACTGTCAAAATATCCATTTTACTTTCAGAGGCAGTTTATATCATTAACATGGATATTTAATGGATCCTTTTTTCCTAGCCTGCTCTGAAATTGCTTAAAATTTCAGCGTGAAAGTCAAGATGTTAAACTCTTCTTTATCTTGGAAATAAAAACTGTCTTGCAGGGAGCACTTGTTTACTTTCACTTCAACAGTGGATGAGTAAGGTTCCAGCAGAGCTCCAGTAAAGAGAACATTTTCATGTTTGTGACTTTATTACAGACTTCAGCAGCCTGCACAACTTCTTTACACTTAAAATTGCAGCATCATGTTAACTCTTTACATAAGCAAGTTAAAGTCACTGCAGAAGACAGAGTTGTATCTGCTACTCTGTGCCGTGATTTGGTCTGTAACAGACAAAACCTGCCTATAAGGCAGGTTTAACTGTTTGGACTGATAAATTATATTTTCATTTCTTGACCGCAAAAAGTTTTTAAAGAAATGGCTCTTTGTGGGTTTTTTTATTCCATTCTTCAGCAAAGAGCTTCCGAAACATGAAATCCCAAGAATTCAGACCTGTCCTGTTTATATTAATTTGCCCCTTTTACAAAAATTCTCAGTCTTTTTCTCCACCTTTTCCTGCTGGGTAAGTAAGAATTGGGACTTAACCTCCTGGTCTACAGCTGCCTCATTCTCTTCTCTCAGCTGCCTGGTCAGTCTCTGCCTCTTCAAGTGGAGAAGAAAAAAAAAAACAATTCTACCTGCCTTTCTTGCAGTGGCAGAATACATTTAGATCACTTTTTTTTCATGTTCCTAAAATACCCATAAATATATAGATATTTGATACTCATCTTTTCTTAAAAACAGATTGGAACTGGACAACATATTAATGAGGGAGCATTTGGAAGAAGAAACTGTGGGTTAAATGATGGTGCAATCATACGGTACAATTTCACTAGGAACATCAGCTAAAATTGGTTTTTCTCCCAGCACTTCAGATTAAATGCACACTCACAAAATTCCAGAACAAGTCTGAGAAAACCACACTGACACTACACTCCTTGCAGGAGGAGCATGACTTGAAAATGCCTGATCATTTCTAGGCACCGAGGAAAGGAAAACCTTTGAAGATTCTCAGATCATATTGTTTTCAGTACCACATAAATTACTTCAATTCAATTTCTATTACCCTCTATTCCAAGCCTATTAAATCTTTACTAATAGGTCTCCTTCATGTCATGCCCGTGCAGTGAGATGCAAGGCCCTTTTATCATAAGTTAAACCGTGGTAATGGGGGGATGGTTGGGTGACATACTGCTCTCAGACAAGGAGAGTAATTTGCACATTTTAAAATAAGAAATTAATCCTTATCGCCTCTGTAACAACTTGAAGGACAATTCTGATCCACTGTGCCTTGATCAGTTTGACGTAAAAAAATACCCATTTATTACTGTAGATAAAAGCAGGAAAGGAATTTGCTACAAAATATGACTGCTGGAATATCTTTATTCAAAATTGCTACAAAGCACATAAAATGAATAAGGACATTTTCATATCACTGCTATTTGATCTCTTCCTTTGCTACTCTCTCCTGTGTTTGAAAACACAAACACAGATGTAGGCTGTTTGACTGTCTTAGGAGGAAAGGGAAGATTCTGTCACAATCTAAAACAGAAAATCTGTATTAATAAGGGTGTGGAGTTTGGGGTTTGTTTTCAGCAAAGTGAGTTTATTACTGTCCAGTGGGAAAACCATCCTCTCAGGTAGCTGCAGGGCAGTGATAGATTGTACACAGACCCCTTACCTTACCTCATTACAAACTGACATCATCATTGCCAGCAGATTTTGTTAAACACGGCTGAACTGCACCTCTTAAAGCCTTCAGCAGCAAGGCTGACATTTTTTGGACAGTAAATCCTCTCATTTTTGAAAAAGCAATGATATACACTTTAGGACACATTGATCTGGAGGATGAGTCCAAGCTCACCCAGGCTTAAAAACCTTGGAAATAGCACAAGCTGACCTGAGTTGCATTAACTTTTCTGAATTCCTCTATAGGCTCTCAAAAGAAGTGGTTCAAACATAACATGATAGGAAAGCATTTACAGCTGTCATCGGGAGCCTCTGCATTGTGTGCTGATGTGGCCCTGCATCATCCTGGCATGATGAACTCTGGCTTGAAGAGCAAAGGTAGAACAGGGAGAAACAGACTTAGAATAAACTTCATTGCATCACCTCAACTGCAATACAGTCACATGGAGAATAATGTGAGAAATAAAACACGATGTAGCTGGTGACAATGGGTAAAATACGTCTCTCTGCTTAGCACACTTTCATCTACAAATGGGTAAAAGTAGGCACGTCCTTGATAACTTCAACACTCAAATCAAGCTGGATTAGAAAAGTCTAACTCACTACAGAAGTGGATTATTTTACACAAAGCCACAACATGTTTCATATCATGGTTTTCTATTCCTCCAGAGTTGAAGACTTCAGCAAAAGAGCAGGGCATCAAAACAAAGGTACATCTTGCCTTTTTATTCTCCTATTTTAGAGGATGGGTGTGCAGACTTTTTAATAAGCAAGGAAAAAAAAACTGTTTAAAGGACTTGTAAACTGTACCTTTCTTTTGTCCCCATTGAGGCTGCTCACTTTCTGAAAACAAGCATAAAAAAACCCCAAGACACCCCAGAGACAAAGCAGGAAACATCTTTTCTGCTTCTGCTTCTCCTAGGAAAAAATCCCACCAGAAATTGATACAAAAAGAAAGCAAAGATTTTTACATTTCAGAAGAAGTTTCCATTCCATACCTATAAAGCTGAACTGAAATAAACATTTTAAAATTATTTTTAAAAGATTATATGTTTATATCAGGTAACTTCTCTCTCCCAGATCAAGTTTGATACTTAATGCCGCATTTTGAAGAGAAGAATATTAAGATGGTGATATTTCCTGCAAAACAGCAAGTCCAGGTCTCACTGCAGTTAAGTTCTGAAGGAGAAGAGCTTTAAAAGAGACATGAAGTTTCCCTTATTAACGCTGAAAAGCTTCAGTAAAGAGGCTTGTTAAGCATCAATCCACAGCTATGCCTGAAAGACAAACAAAGGTGTCTTGATGACTAAGGATGACTATTACAGAAAGTGTGGGTACAGTCTAATACCTTTTTTTTGAAATATTTTCTGTCCTTCACTGTCAAAAATGTTGTCTTTTCATAGCCTTTTCCAGAAGTTAATTCAGGGTGAAAGATCAGGCAGGTGTCATTCCTGTGAAGCCTTGATACTTTGTTTATAACAATTTCTTACTCTAACTGTTGAGCAACCAATTTACCGGGAAAACACACAGGAGGGATCCTTGTCAGACAGAAGGAACTGGCACCTGTGAGCTTCTCAAACACTTCACCAGGAACTGGTGAACAGAGGCTGACATAGGTATTCTAACAAGAACACCCCAGCTGGAGCTCAGCCTCCTGACTGAGAAGAACGGCATCTTGCATGATTTCAGGGCTCCTACTTGCCTTAGCTCTAAGGTGACCCTCCCAGCTGAGTGTGATGCTTTAAGTTCTAGCTTCCATGTCTTCCAGATTTTGTGCTGCCTAGGGGTGCAGTTCTGAGCCTCATAGTAAATGCTGGTGAGCTCTCTTCACAGAGGAAGTCGACAAAACAAATCCTTTTCCTGCTGAACACCAAGGACAACTTTCAGGCTCAACAGCAACAGTGGAATCAAGGGAGGAACAAGAAGGATGGGACCTCACAACTTGAAGCTGTAATTGGACAATTAAACCCCAATATGCAAATAGACCAAAAGGTATAAAAGTGTAAGACTTTGTGACCAGTCAGCCATTTGTGACCACTTTGGGCCTACCTTGGGTGTAACCCTGGTCAGGCCCTGTCCTGCTTTATTCACTAGCTCTGTCCAGTCTCTGTTCTAGGTCAACCTTCCCAAGGCATCAAGTGCAAGAATAATTCCAGTATGAACCTGTACACTGCAACAAAACAAAAAAAGTAACAAGCTCTCCCCTTGCCCTGCCCCACCACCCAGCCCGCCCTTACAGATGCTCATGCACGGGGAAACAGCCATTTAAAATTCAAAACACTGACCAGGCAGCATCAAGGCACTGGGGAAGAAAATGATAAGAAAATGTTTCTATGCTAATAAGGGGAAAGTGAAGCCTTCAACAGGTCAGAAAAAAAAAAAATACCCATTCACAATCCTGGCTTATCTGCACAGAGAGAAAATTTCGCATGTGTGAGTCAGTTGCTAAGAAAGCTCTGACTAATGCAGATACAAGTCTGACTTTTTAAGTTGACATTTCTACTTTTCCAGTGGATCAGAACTGTCAGGAGAGTTCCCCAGGCAGAGCAGAGGATTGCAGAGCAGAGTTATTCTGTAGCAGTCTGAGTTGTGGCGTAAGTGCTTTGATGGAATTAGTAATGGTGGTTTAAGAAACAGCCTTGGATTCTATTCCCAGCACTAGCAATTACCACTCCCATAACAGAATCAGAACAAAGGAACAAAATCAGATAGAAACGAGCTGGCAAAGAGCAAATTCCCTTCTGCTGCTGCTTTCACAATGCCATTAAATAACATCTGGCAGCGGGGCAGGGCAGACAACTGGAGACAGGAGCATTTTAAAGCGTTGCTACTAGACCTGCCAAGGGCTCAGCTGTACAGAGTCCTTCATGTCTCTTCTGCTTTTCTCACAAGATGTGCCTGTGATAAACATTTATCCTTCAAAAATTAAAAAATGATCAAAAATGCCTCTTATCAACTACATCAGCAGAACATACTGTGCATCTGTAGAAGGATTAAATATAATTTTGCTAGGTAGTTGGAGAAAAAAAGTCTTTAAAGATAGTATTTGGCATGGGTTAATCACCTCTTTCATTAAAGAAAGGAATACATACTGAGAACATCTTTCTGCCATCCGATTAAGCAATGAGCCAATACAATTGTAAATCTTCCAGAAATTCCCCATGGTTCAACTCAACAGAGGCAATTCTTTACTTCTCAGACCATATCTCTCATTTTCAGATAAGCATTGCATTAATTGTGTACAAAAACTTTCTATCATGCTGTTAAAAGAAATGGAATGTGACTGTTCTGATTCTCCTTAGCAACCTTTGACAATTAAGATATTGAATTATTCATATGTATTTTTAATAATATAACATTTTTAAAGCTTGCTCACCACTCAATTGCTCAAACAGCACGTAAACTCAAAACTGTTTGATTCCAATATAAACAGTGCCATTTTTTTTTTTTTTTCTGCTGCTGTAGTGTCTGACACAACTTACTGCCTCTGTAACTGAGGTAAGAAGGATTTCAGGGTACTATTCTGAGAATCACATGCCATGAATCGATTTGCAAGTCATTGGGGCTTTCATCTTACTTTGAATGAGGCAGATTTTAAGTCCTGCCTGCACTTATTTTATTATTTACAATTAATATAAGTACTAATTCTCTGCACCCATATCATGTAAGTTTGATGTATTTTCTGAGCATAGTTCAATGCAGACAGGTTTTTCTCCCCTGTGCTAATAAGCAGCACAACCATGGTATTAAAATGGAAAAAGTCAGGATGGGGAGGATACAAATGATACCTGCTTTATTTTTAGAAAAAAAAAAAACAAAACAAACAAACAAACAAAAAAAAACACACACACAAAAAAAAACCAACAAAAAAACCCCAAACAAACAAAAAAACAACAACAACAAAAAAACCCCACAACTGACGAATATCAGGAAAGGAAACCCGTCTTATATGAAGAAAAATAAATAAATACACATGTTCTAAGACTGTACATTGCATTGTACATTTTATAAGCTAAGCTTTTGTTTACTAAAGCTATAGGAATAGCTTTCTTTATTCCTTTACAGTAGGAACAAACTAAACCATGACCAGATAACCCTTATGAGAATCATCTAGTAAGACGGTTCTGTATTTTTTTACTTCTAAATGTTATTTTAGATAATGAGAAATTCTATTTAAGTTGCTTTGCTTCCATCTAACATACACTTGAGCTGTCAGTGTAATTGCATGGCATTATTATTCTCTTAGGCTGCTGCTGGACAATAGAGCTACAGATAGAAATAAAATAGTAATAGCTTGTGACAGGTTACACTTAAAATGTTTGATCAGACTGATCAATGGGCCTTTGCTTCCAAAGCTAAGCCAAGGCTCAAGGAAGGAAAAGATAATGGTTGTTCCAACACTTTGGATGTATCTCAGTGAATTAGAAGGCACTTGGGATGCTGCTCCAGACTTAATACAGCTGTCACATACAAGAAATGCTTTTTACCATCTCAGATTCCATGATGGAAATTCTCATCTGCAATTTTTCTTTCAAATAATACTTCTGTTTCTGTCTATTCACTCGTCATATATCTTGGTTTTACTTTAGATTTCAGAAGCTTTATTTTTCTACACAGTTTTATATTATGTAAATAATTTAAT
>VXBB01001693.1:103331-129205 GCA_013399915.1 Illadopsis cleaveri
TTATTATTTAGTTATTAGTTTATATTATCTAAACAGCATACTGAAAACTTACTGATATTTGACAGCGAATATACAAATATCAATAATTACCTGTTAGTTACTGCAGATTAACTCTTACAGGCATTTTAATTAATTTTTTGACATCTGTTAACATGAGACTAAACTCTCTGTGCTACCAGTTTTTGGTTTGTTTTTTCCTCTTCTCTATTTGCACAATTGCCTTTTGGTTTTCACGTTTCCTCAAGCTCCTTTTACCCAGAGAACATGCCTCTGAAAGTAATCTCATTCAGGTTGATTCAGTTCTCGTTTCAGTTAAATTTAAAGTTATTTTCTTTGGCTCACAGCAGAACATTGCAGAGTCTCTCACTGAGGTATTGAGGATTTTCACCCCATATCAGCAGCTCATCAGCAATTACTTTTCTGTGCACAGATCCTTAAAGATCCAGGACACGATGATTTGTTACAATTTCTGGGCTGAAACAATCATGTTCCTTAAATAAGTTTCCACCAGAACGGGAGAGGAAAGATGAGCACTTCTAATAATGGTAGATTCCATGCTTCCACCTCAGAAATTGAAAACAGTATTATTTTCAGGCACATCCAGGCACTATGAAAGCATACATTTACTGCCTTTATTTAAACATTTGGGTATATTAAAATCCTCAGTTTGCCTGACCTTAATACTGCAATCCTCCTGCAAGCCACTCGTCTGGCTTTTGGATTGGCTTCATAACATCTGATGTTGGATTTGGTAAAATATTGCCTTTAATTTATTTCCCGCTGCTGACAGAAATTTAACTATGGTATTCTATTTTTGGTAATAGAGCAGAATTTCTATTCACATAATACACAGGAGGCACTCAAAAATTTCACTTAGATTCAGTATACCTTTGTTTTAGTGGGTATATTATACATATATTTAACATACCCAGTGGAAAGAGGCCCAAGCTGCCTTTGCCCTTGCTGAATGTGCAGAGACAAGCCTGCTACAGAGATGTTCATACTCACTGTATTCCAGCCAGCTCTAACTTGGAGAGGATTTATCTCCCTGAGCCAACAGACTCCTAAACCCAACATTGTGGGGACAGAACATCTCTGGGACATCTCTGCCCTATTTGCCTGAGCAAAATGGAAATGTTTCCATAATCTGGCAAGCTTCCATCTTCTCAGAGAGGCTGTAATTTCAGAGGGTTGGAGCCCACAGGTACAACTCTGTTATCAGACTGGGTTCTGGGGTGGGTTTGGAATCAATCCAGTTGTCTCAGGCCTAGGTAGGGCAGAGTGGGAATTCTGAATCATGCTGATAGAAGAGGCTTTTCCTATTCCATTACTATTTTCCTACCTGGCAGTCAATGTCCTTCAGTCATATCCTTTGGAGTTCTTTTTCATCCACTTGGGTAATTCTCTAAAAATATGTTGTTGATTCTCTCTTCTGAACTACATTTCTCCTTGACCTGCTGTGTTTTTATTCCTCCAGCATTTACTGACTGATAGTTAATCTCCACATTAACCCTTCTAAAAGCAGCTGGAATGGCAATGACTGTACCACCTGCTGCTAGTGTAGGGCTGCTGAGATTATATTGCATTTCATGTCAGTTCCTGTTCCAAAGCTAGCTTTTGACTGACTGCTTCCAAGGCCACTACCCAGAGTGGCACAGAATCTGAAATTTTAAATGTGTTAAGTTACATCCATGTCAATAAGCCATCCTAAAAATGTTCTTTTCAGCTGATCTAATTTGCTTGGAGAAACCCTGTGGAATGCGGACAGACCTGTCTGCAATATCTTAGCTAGCTCAGAAGTCTCTTCCTGGCACTGTGCCACACAGATCCTGTCATGTTTTCAGGGGTTTCTGCTTTGCCCTTGGAAGAGTTCTGTCCTCCAGATGCAAAGTCATGACTACGCTTGTGGTGTGGATTTTTTCTTATTTCTATCTCCAACATCACACATTTCTGTCCGGGGAATATCTGAATGTTCCATGATTGTCTTTCCCTTTTAATCATAAATATCCTTATGCTTTTATCCTAAAGCTATTCATTTATATCCTGATATGCCGTTTCTAAATATTTGCACTTCAACATTTTCCAGTGCTGCCGTTTTCCTCTGAGAAGAATAATTTTCACCAGAGCTGCAAATATCAGTTATCCCTAGCAAAGTCAGTTCTTTTTGTCCTCAATAGTTGAGTTTTCTTGGATTTAACAATCACTTACATGACAAAACATTCACGTTCTGGCCTGTCTGGTGACTCTCTTATTCGCATGACTCCACTGCACTGAGTGCACTGTGATATAACAATCAGCACTCTTGCCTGTCACCTAGTTCCTCCAAAAAAAAAAAAAAAAACAAAAAACAAAAACCTTCACCTTCCCCAAGGAAAACTGTGTTCCTGATTAAAACCAAAATGTCTTTTTTCTGCCTACCTTCACGTTTCTTATGATGTACAATGCTGAGCTCCACTGCTCCGGGATCTACCGCTTATCATCGCGGGTCCATTGTCCCACTTGCCCTTCTCCGCACTCAAATTGTTCCTCACTATCATTTGCTCTAAGAGTTGTCTGAAAAAAACCCCAACGGGTTCAGAATTTAATGTAACAGGCCCATTTTCTTCAGAAATCCCAGGAAGTTTGGCTCATCCACGTAAACAACTAGTGCAGAGAGGGGAGATACATGAAATTTCTCTTGGCACCTCTTTTCAGCTTTTCCCCCCCCCCCCCCCCAAAAAAAAAAAAAAGAATTCTCATTCGTAAAAGATTCTTTGCCATTTAAAACAAAAATAGCCAGCAGCTTGAGTATCATGAAACTTCATTACAGAGTAATCTTAACAGTGTCATCACAACTACTGCTTCAATTCATCATATTCCAATGTATCAGCTTCATTCTCCATTTAGCTTGAGTGCTGGTAAACTCAATTTCTGCACATACCCACCCTTCAGCACAATATAATGCAAACTCCTACACTTTCTAACCATCTCTACAATACAACCATTTACTCACTTAATTCTGCTAAGAAATGGAAAAATAAATGCTGTAAGTGGGAGTAGTTCTACTAATTTATTGCAATGAAATAATATTCTAATGCATTGTAATACATGTTTAAAATGTAATTTTCATATTCATGCAGACAATAACTGTCAAGATTTTTAACAGACTCCTGGTCCCTTTTATCACGTTATCTTTTTTAAGATGCATGAACACAAGCATTCCAGGTTTCAAAAGTGGCAACCTGTTTTGAAACCATGGGGTTTAAGGATAAAGTGAGACACTTGATCTCAAAAGCTCTAAGACAGCTTCTTTTCTTCCCCAGAGCACTAAGGAACTACCATCCAAAATGATTTCAGCTTGTTTCCTACCCATGACCCAGAGGAAAGCTGTATTGGGTTTGGTAGGGATGGAATTAATTTTTGTGTGGGAAAAAAAAAAATCAATGCACTGAATAGTGCTGAGCTGTGTCAAGGCCTTCTCTGCTTCTCACTCTGCACCCACAGTGAGAAGGATGGAGGTGGCCAAGAGGTTGGGAAGGTACACAGTCAGGACTGCTGACCCAATCTGACCATGGAATATTCCATAAAATACAGCAATAAAAAACTTGGGAATTGTTTCCCCCAAGTAGGGATTGCTTGGACACTAGCTGGTGCATCACACTGCTGGTGGGATGGAGTCAGTGACCACCTTTCCATTACTTGGAAACTCTTATTCCTATTCCCTTCACTTATTTCCTTCACTCTTAACCTTGATCTGTAAGTTTTTCTTGGTTTTGCCCTTCTGATTCTTTCCCCTACCCCCTTGCAGAGGAGTGAGAGAGCAAGAACCTGTTAAGTAAGAAACAAAATTGCAGCTGAGTAACTTAACCCAGGTTATTTGTCCCTGCGTGTCATACTGTGGGTCTCAAGGAAAAATAAGAGCTGGCCAGGCAGCAACTGACAGTTGTCTGGCATAGTTGTGAAACCAACAGATCTGACCAACATAAAAAAATGAACTCAACTACATACCTTGGAATGGCTACTCTAAAAGATCTTTATGGAAACCTTGGTGTAAAAATCATATTTCTACCTCATACAATTTTTTTTTAATTAAGTGCTAGAAACTTCCTAAATATTATAAAGCATTTACAAACTATTGCTATTCAGGTCAGGTAGGAAAAAAGAAGATAAAAAAAATAATCCCGTCCTTCTGTAAAACTTCTCCCAAACTTACCTATCTGTAAAATAACCCTTCGATAATTATCTGCAGAATTTTCTTGCATTTTTCCTACTGCTTTTCATGCTACTTCATAGTTTGACGACAAGGCATTCTCTCCTTGAAAGGGTCTATTAAACTCTAAGTAACACTGAATCTCTAATTTAAATGTGTACCCTAGGATGGGGTTAAGCTTGGTCATCATCTCCTGTCTGATGCCATCCCCACTCAATTATGTAACAGGAAACAGAGCATGTGAAGGTGGAGATGTAAGTCCATTCATCACTGCTACTCCATTTCACATTACCTAAATGCTAATGCTCTCTGTCCTCCCAACAATACAGCTTGTCTGCCTCCCTGTCTCGCATAACTAATTAAAACCATGTATGTTCTGCTTCCCTTTCTACTGCAAAAAGAAATATAACTTTCTTTGCTTCTCTGACTCATGTTTTGTACAAGCCTATTCCTTTTGTCTACACGCTCACCTGCATCTCAAATTCAACAGCTTACTAGATCATTAAATGTCTACAAGAGGTAAGCTCACCATTTCTCCCCAGTCAGAAATATCCTCAAATTATTTTTGTAACTCACAAGTACCTCTGCTTGTTTATGCAGATTAGAATCTGAGGCTGAATCACCTCAGAATGGCGTAGATTTGGTCTATACTTCAATTCAATACCCAGAGCCTGGCTGCCACAAAACAAGTCAAAGGATAAATACAGATAATCAGGATGCAGTTCTGTATCTAAAACATCAAAAAGACAGGATTTTCATACCTGAAAGGATCAGCCTTTCGGATGGCAATTCAATCATCATTTTAATGTTAGAGTAAACGAGTTCTCTACACTAATGAATCCTTCCAAACTGACATACATGACACTGGAATTAAAATCCCATGTCCTGTACACGGTGAATTTCTGTCTCCCTCTAAATACCTTTCTATTGAGAAAGAAAAAGGTCAGGAGTTGTTTTCATGGAGCTGAGAGCACAGCTGGGCATCCCAACAGTCATGATGGTTTGATTGGAGACATGGCCTAACCTCTCTGAGCTCACAGGCAAGTTCCAACACAATATTGCCACCCCTGAGAGGGAGCAAATGCTGATCATGGGCTGCTGCTGTAGCCAAACATGTTCCCACCAGATCACTCGAGGCACTGTGCCTATCAGGGAAGCTCTCGAGAGCTTTGCAAGAACAGTGCCCTTTCACAACCCCTGCCTAGTGCACCGCTATCTCTGCACGCTTTTGGCATGATAGGGAGCTACATAAATGCCAAGCACTCTTAAAAGTGAAAAATCAAAGGTCATCTAAAGAAACATATTCTGCTGCTGAGGGATGAATAATTCTGAGGCTGGAATAGCCTTTCTAATTTTTCAGTGAGACATGAAAGTGCTACTACTTGATGAAAGCACAGGGGACATGTACCCACCGATGATTAGCACCAGGCACATGTCTGGTCAAAACCTGTGCCAGTTTGTGGCAAACTTATCATGGTCAATGTCAACACACCCTTGTTTTACTATCAGCAGACCTGCAAACTTCCCTGTTAAGGTGGAGAGCAGGTATTTTACACTTGCACTTGCCTGACCGAGCAGAGCTGTTGGGTATGTACACACCAGGTACAGATTCTCTTCCTTTTGATTGTCCAATTGCACATTTTTATACTGAGGAGGTTAAACACCTTTGATATCAACAGCCATTGTTCAGTTGTACACTCCTCCTTTATAACTCAATATCCTGCTCCCTATTTATCTATATTCCTACTGAATGGGAATATGAGAAGATGGCTGCTATAGTAAGTTGCATAAAGGCTCTTTTCAGTCTTCTCTTTATCAAATATCTCTGTACTTCCATGCCATGGCCTTTTTCTTATAGCTCTGCATTCATATTTATGTCTCCCTGCGTTTATTGCCCTCTCAAAATCCTTAAGAAGTGACACCAGTGAATATAAACTAAAATAACCTATATTAATTTAAAAAGAATATCTGCCAGTTCTACACTGTTGCACATTGTGCTTCTTCCAAAGGCAGCTATGCAATTATAGGTACTTGGGTGCATAAAGTGATACGGAGGTTTCTATGGCAATTATTCATTTTAATTGAAAATTGTGTAGGAAAAAACTCATTTCAAGTGCAGCATGCAATCTGCATTTGTTTCCAGAAAATCTGAACTTCCTTAGGGTGAGCTGTGAATTCCTTTTTTTTTGGGAAGACACAATCTTTAAAATTCTCTTGGGGGAGGAGGGGGTGGGAGACCAAGGTAAGGTTGTTAAGCTTATTAACATTTAGGAGTATGTATCCACTTATTCACTACAGGGTTTTTTAACTGTCTGCTAAAGGTTTGATGTTTTAAATGAAAGAGAAAGAATTAAAAAAATATAATTGATATACAATGCCCTTGAATCTCTGAGGTAGAGGAACCAGAAGAAAGACAGAGGTACCAAAAAGGGCAGCAGGGAGACAGGTCATCAGTGAGACTAAGACCACCAGATCAAACATTTCTTTTTTCATATATTTTAGCAACAATGTGTTAGAATAATGATGAACACAAAGTTATTTCAGATCTTAATATATTTTACCGTCAAAGAAAGAGCTGGAGGAAAGCAACAGTTTCACCTTGGTTAGATAATAAAATAAAGCTATAACTTAATTTCCTGTAGGAAAACAGGGTTTCTTTCTCATCCCTATTCCCATTACCACAATGAGTCAAACACATTTTAGGCCTAAATTTACAACAAAACCAAAGTAGATGTACTGCAGGTGATGAAGACCTGGAAACAACCTCTGAACTGTGATTTCACATTCACTAAATTCAGTGTTGCCTTTTCTGAAACAAGGCTCTCCTGATTTTCTCTCTATATCATTTTAAGGCTGTATAGGCCAAGTGCCAGAAATATCCCAAGTTAAAAATAGTTCTTGTCTCCTTCATAAATAAGAAATAAATATTAAACTGATATGAAGGTTGGGGGTGGAAGTGTTCTTTACCAGCCACACAGTCCTTCTAACTGAGAAAAATCTTTCCTTAGAAAGAGGTGGCCAAAGCAGCACGTGAGGGGAAGCAGAAGAGTAATTTTAATAATGTGTTTTTGGTATCAGTGTGTTTGGTTCATTGCCCGTCTGTACTTTAGAATAACTAGAACACAAAAGGAAGAATGACTCCTAACTTCAATGTCAATGATTGCATCACAGTTCAGAAGAATGCAAAACCACAAGAATGTGATTTTCATAACATATATGTCATCCATTCTTAATAAAATGGAGACTAATAATTAACCCCTTGTGGAAAGGCAACAGGAATTTGAAGGGCACATTCCTTCCAGGTGATGACTCTTTTTTTTTTCCTTTTTCGCAAGAAGTTCTATTTTAGTCAGAAAATGGCTTTGCAAGACAGAGGAACCAACTTGCTTGAGAAAGAAGCATGAGCACGGAACGGGGCTTGCCAAGGACAATCCAGCAGGGGAGAGCTTTTCACTGCATGGACAGTTTCCTCAATTTTGGGCACCTGTTCTGCCATATGGTGGTCGTTCTAAGGTTGATGGTTGGACTTCATGACCTTAAAGGCCTTTTCTAACCTTAATTATTATATATACTGACAGCTCTCACCTTCTTCTACTGGACTCTCAAACCTCTTTTGACACTTACATGTGTTTCTTCATCTTACTACCTGACTCTCTTTTAATTATTAAAATATATAGCTATCAAAAAAAAGGGTTTCTTGAATCAATTTTATGCTTCCAGATGTGAAAGAAATACACAATCACTCCTACATGTGCTATTTATATAAAGAGAAAATAACCTATTGAGGGGAAGCAAAGTTCAAAGTAAGCAAATTTGATTTATTTCTGAACATGGCAACATCCAGAGTTACTCAGCTCTGATGGATATAAAGGCTGCTGGTGATGCTGCTTGTCTAAGCTTCTGTTTTCTACACAGAACATTACCCTACAGCTATCCAAGCTTCCATTAATTTTCAGGGTTTGGGAAACACAGCTATTAAAAAGCAATGCTCATGGCGTTGAAAGGAAAAGTAAGACTTGGAGGTTGGTTTTGGCTAACAATAGGAGACAGGTTTGAATAAACCCTGGCAGAGGCACTGCTGTCAATAAATTAAATGCAATGACTGGTTCTAGTAGGAAGCTGCTTTTCTACAGCCAAATTGTATTCCTGGCTGGGAGAAGTGGAAAAAGAGGAGGGGAAAAAAAAGGGGAGGCCTTTACAGCTTCACTTGCCATCATTTCCTCACAAAACCACTAATAAATATCTCTCTCCATTTTGGCTCAATAATGCAAGCATCAAAAGCACGTGCAGGAAATACCTTTCTTACTTACAAGAACCCATACATATACAAACAGGAAAAATTGCCAGTGAAAGCTGTAACTTCCCTTTCAGAAGTGGCAGAATGGTTTCCATGCAGGAATTGGATGTGCTGCTCCCTCCCCTCAGAATACTTGACACTGGAAATACCATACAGAGTGCAAACTGCTGCTAACATAAGAGTTAATAGCTCCAGCTAAAGGATCTGAAGTTTTTTTCTTCACCACATGAAGACATTTTCATGTGTAATAGATGCAGAGTAATTCCTCCACAAAATTAATCATCAAATACTCCTTCAAGTCTTGGGACAAGCTAAAAGTTCAATAAAGACTGCGGTCCCTTAAATTTACACACTTGAGCTCTGCACATTTCCTGTGGGGAATATAAATTGCCTCTAGTACTTACTACTCTGCATGCCATTCAAATTCTGTTGCTTTAATTCATTATATTAAAAAGTAATACAAACTTCAATTATTTTTTTCTAAAAGTAGAGATTTTGCTAAAGCACACAGGAAATTCAATTCACACCAAAATGGCTGCAATGCTCAAATTCACATATTTGCAGTCCTCACACATCTTTCTCAGCATCCTTTAAAATGTCACTTATTTTATAAAAGATATAGATTTTTCTGAGTATTGATGTGCCCTATCAACAGACAAGGTCTCTCTGCTTTTAGTTTTGCAGACATTACTTACCCACCCCAAATCACTAATGATTACAGCTGAAATGAAGGGGTGCATGTGGGCAAAGGTGACAGCACAGGACTCACAACTGGAAAGTTTGCACCTTACAAACCTCTCATCTTCAATCCTACATTCAAAAGGTACTTATGACTTCAAAGAAATTGCAAATCAAATGATTACACACTACAGGAGATTAGATAAAAGAGAAAGGAACCACTTCAACACCATCAAGAGATTCTATTCAGCTATTATATTAATAGTAAAAAAACATATTTTGATTGCAGCTTCTGCAGGTATAAAATGACAGGGTTTAGATTCTCTTTTATTGAAGTGCACAGATCCACAAAGCATTTTCAGCCCTACAAGGTGTTTTAAACTCTTGTAATCATTCAGCAAAGCATTTGGACAGCAGTTCTTTAATTTTGAGCAGAGTAATAACTGCACTTGTTAAAATATGTTCTAGAGTACGTAGCACCTTTCAAAATAAATTCAAGCACCAGAATTAAATATAACTGTTGAACTTTTGTACCACTGAAATCAACACCAAAGCTTCTACATTTTTAAAACCAAGTGATGAATTTATTACTCCTAACTTTAATTTCTTTACAGAATCTACTCCAATCTTTATGTTAATGTTCTATTATGCAAAATGCAATGCTTTTTCAGATCAAATATATACCACTGCAACATAATGTCCTTATTTTTGTAAGGAATGGATGTTTTCTGGTCTTTTTTTTTCTTCTCTAATTTAACTAAAATGTAAAAAAAAATCTGTCCATGGAAACATTGGAAACATCAGGACACAAAATCCAAATATTTTTATTAGCTGTTAAGAACAGCCACCACAGCAACTGTGCTTTGCACCAATAACCAGACTTCTGGACACCAGTGGCAAACTGTGGGATCATATACATAAATGTAAAAATATACGGAATATATGTGTATGGATACACACTGATAAAAACGAGTCACAAGTTTTATGGGCTCCTACTTCTCTTGCCACTCATAAATGCTCTTTCAAGATATTCTGCAACAAGGTTTTCCAAATTATATTACAATAAGCCTTTCAAATCCTGTTCTTTTTATTTCATAGTTTAAATACAATATAATGTGTAAGACAGTATTTCAGTGAACCCCAGCCAAAAAAAAAAAAAAAATAAAATCATATAATAATTATAATGGAAGACATCTATTCCTAGAACATATAGGAAATACATTAACATCAGACTATTAAAGGGATATGGTTTTAAATATTTCTTTCTTATAAAAAACATTTCTTTCTTATAAAAAACAGTGCAGAAGCATAAGTTCATAATTTACCTTTTTTGTCATCGAAGTACAGTGTCTGTTGAGCTGGATTTGACCACTGGAGGGAGGTGTTATCATTTTGATCGACCCTGCAGGTCAAATTTGCTGTTCCTCCTTCAACAACTGTGACGTTCTGTGTGAGTGGGAACTGCCCTTGGCTGCCTGAGGAGGGAGGGAAGGGATGCAGAAAGGAAGGGAATAAGAGAGAAAAAAAAAAAAAAAAGAAAACATTTAAGTTGTAGCATTGAACTCACTGCAGCAGCTTCCCACAGATGACAGACAAGGAATTCAACGTGGTCTAGTCTGACCAAAGAACGGTAGTACAATAATTTTTTAAAAACTGCATTTACAACATATTCCCTGTATCTGAGAAACAGCTGGGTGACTTAAGAAATAAAGGTTTCCCATCTCTTTTCCCCCCTCTGTATGTCACACTATTTAGTTCCAAAGAAATACTCTGCAGTTTTGTGTCCTCAGACACACCAAAGAAAACTCAGTGCAAGCGATACAGTTAAATCATTGCTGAAAACATCACTGAAAGCACAACATAAAAATCCACAGTTTTTAACACAGAGGGATGGGGCAACCTTGACTCCCTGCTTCTTTTTGATACATTTTAAAGGCCTCTCAGGATGATGCTTTCTGTGTCAGGTGTGGAAAGCTGTTGGAGAACAAATGTGGTGTGAATCTAACACTTGATGCATGCTCTGTTGGGGGAATATAACCTGATCTCATATGAAAATGGAAGAGATGACGTAGTAGGTCTCTCTCACACCTGTGATTCCATCCCAGAGCATTATGAATCACATTAAGTGCTTGCTGAAGAGTCACTGGGAAGATTTGCAAATGCCTCTACACAATGCAGGAGCAGTATCAGTCAGGACCCCGAATCACAAGCATTTCCAATGGCATGGTAAGGCTAAAGTGTTTATGTAGTGTGAGGAGAGCACGCCCCTTGTCAAACAGCACAGCACATTCTGATAAACAGCACTGAAACAAGGCAACACAGGAAAAAACACATGGAAGTGTTTTCTAACATGGGTGGGGAAAGAAAAAAAAACCTCAATAACAAGCAAGACATATCATTGAACATATGATTGTTATTTAGGAGATATATTATTTACTTAAGGGTACAATGCAAAAGAAAGACAACCTAATACTCCAAATGAAATATATGCTTTCTTCTCCTCCCTTTATACAGGTTCTATTAAAAGAAGCACTGAAGAGTAGGTAGAAATGCTTGCATAAAAAGTGTAATGCCAAGATTGACACTCAAGTGGGATGTGTCAGAAATTAAAAACCTCTCTACAGCCCTACAGGAGGGAACAAGCTCATAGACGTGTCACAAGTGCATCAAGGAAATAATATATGTAATATCCATTAATGATTCAATCCAGAATCACAAACCCAGCATAAAACCTTCAGAAAAACATCCTTTTTTAGTGGCTCTTATCAGACTTGTTCCCAACTAAGTCAAACTGAGTTATGTCTTCTATACAAAAGCATGATAACATGAAAATCTATTATCTAGGATACAGATTTGCAGATGATCAGAGTAAAGAAGTACTAAATAAAAGATTGACTTCTATTTGACCTACTGATATTGCCAAACACATAATTCTAGCCAGATTTAGATTTCCCTATGTAAAATAATCCCAATGGCCTTAGACATGGAACAAAATCACCCATATCAGTGAAATAAATAAAATACTTCCATCAAAATGCAGATCTGAATAACTAGTATAATTTTTGCATAAATATCAAATACAGCCGTCTAAAGACCAAGATTTACCAGGTACTGATATTTACTCTAAGAGGATATTTACTATCAACAGGATAACATATATAGTAAATAAAAAATAGGGAATACTAAAAGCACCATAGCTAATTTGAATGCTGCAAATAATAAACGCCAAAATTCTCATGACATCCTGTGTATCTGACACTTCATTAATCACACCCTGCTTCTTGAAAACCACACATTGAGAAATACATGATGAGAGAAAAATCATAAACAGGGAGGGGGAGAAAAAAAACCAACAAACCACAAACCAGAAAAGATTTGTCATTTTTTTTCCATTTCTCCTCTTTCAATTCCAATGTGTCATAAATTGCTTATCATTTAAATTAGAATTTTTTAAATCCAGAAAAAATGCACACAGCCTCTTACTACTTCCACTAAACTACAGGCAACTTACCAAAGAAATAACCTTCTAAAGTATGAGCTGTGAATAGGAGCTATGTGGGTTAAAACACTTTTTGCCTACAAGAAGCATTAAACAGAACCTAGTGCCAGAGATTAGCACAGTGAAATCTGTCACATTAAAGCACTGGAATGGGAGGTAGTTTAATAAAGAACCTGCTGTAATGATTTAGGACCCTATTAACACAGTTTAGGAGATCTCCCCATAATTACCCTGTATTCTCTGTCTGATGTTACAGCTCTTATCATGAAGGTGTCAGTGTACATGCACTCTGTCGTTTGTTAACCACTGCCGAGTCACAGACTCACCTCTGGTCAGGAAGTAAACTATTCTGATCAACCATACACATGGAAACTGTAGATGCCATAACCTGCATGGGTCAGAAGAATTTTCTTTTCTCTGGCCACCCTAGTGGCTGCTGATGATTTGGAAACAAGAATTAACTTAGAATATAAAAATAAGACCAAAATATCTGTCTTATCTCTTGCCAGCAGAGAATCTGTATGGTTCTGGAGAAGATGCACAGAGCTTCATGGGAAGTTTGGACTGGAGAAAGAGGTACAGAGAAAACGAGAGAAAATTTAAGATGGAAAGTAGCCTGAGTAGAAAGAAGGGAGCCTTTGCAGGACAGAGAAAACCATATAAAGCAAGTCTAAATGCATGGATACTGCACAGTTCTTAATGAAGACAAAAAATATTAGCAAGTCATAGGAAAACGAAGGGAAAGAAAAACTTACGAGATTTACTTTACTGTTTGCATCTAACTTGGAATACTGAAGCAGGGCTGGAAGGACAGGACAAGGTTGTAAAGCCCTCTATAAAACAGGTGAACACTAAAGAAAGCATCAGCATCCTGCCCTTTTACTGCAGTAAAAGTGCCAAAGAAGTGGTTTATGCTACTAAAGAGTCCTTCTGGCTCTTGAGGATCGGACAATATTTTGTGGGAGAGGCCTTGTTTCTGTTAATGTCCTCTAACAAAAGCATTCCACCTCGACTTAACAAGGCCAGTAATGGAAAATTTAGTGGCCCCTTCAGTAACTTATTTTGGAGAGCAACAGTCATCATCGTTCAAACAAAGCCACAAAATTTAGTCCTGCTCTGAATTTGTCTTGCTGTAGCACCCAGCTTCCACTGGCTCTTGTATCTTTTCCCCTGCTCTGAAGAGCCCTCTCTTATCAAATTTCTCTTGTAGGCACTTAAAGATTGTGATCATATCACCCATTAACCTTCTTTTGGATAATCTAAATAAATTGAGCTCCTAAGTCTTTCAGCAGAAATCCCATTTTTCTAATCCTTTAATTAGCCTCTGGCCCTTCTCTGTGCCCTCTTCCCTGTATCCTCTCCTTTCTGAAGGGTGCAGCCCACACCTGCAAGCCCCACTGCTGCAGTCCCAGGGGGCAGAAACACAAAGGTGATGCCACTTCTCTGCCTGTTTTTGGTATTGTTTGCACATTTAAAAAAAAATCTCTTGGGCCCAGGGTCAAACCCAGGTGTGACTGAAGGTTTACCACGGGGCTGGTGTTTTTCCTCAGACACCCTTCCAGTTCCCCTCCTGTTTATACAGCCCTATATTTCACTGCACAGAACACAGCTTTTTTTAGCTAAGTTCAGTACAATTTATTTCCTACTTTACTATTAACTGAGGTGATTGACAGGTATAATTGAGAAAATAAATATGACTCAGATGCTGACCATCCTAAAGACAGGGCTACCCATCCAGCTTACTTGCTTCCCTCCCAACAAATGGCTGGGAATGAATGACATTTCTAACCTCCACCAGCAGGTCAAGCCAATCAAACACATAAATATATATATATATATATCCACTAAGGTATACAAAATTACATTCTGTTCCAAAATCAAACCTAGAGGGAGGACAAACAATTTCACTGCCTGTATGGAGCACACTAATAAAGAGTTAAAAAAACCCCAAATACTGATGGCCCACATTAATAATTCCCTTGCATCTGAAAAGGAAAACACTACAAGGTTATGCAAAGGTAAATTACAAGAAGCAACGATATTACTGCAGAAAGGCATCTGCATCGAGACATCATTCTCATCATGTTATATCCCAGCCCCTCTGCTCATTTTAAAAGTTTTGTTAGCAACATTATTTCAACTTTCTGGACTAGATGGAGCTATGGTTAAGTATATTCTACCACAGGTTGCTTCTGCAATGTTTGTGGAGGACCAATACTCATCTCATTAGCCACAAGCTGTTTCCTGTCAAGGAGAGCTTTTTTATCCTTTTACCCACCCAGAAATCACAGCTAAACTACTTTTACATTTAACACTGATTTTTATCACAGTGTGTGACAAGTCTATGTAGAATAATTATCATTATTTGGTCTGGTTTGTAAACATTCATCATGTGAGTTCATCTCATGTTTTTCTGTTTATGTTTAGGTTTGGTTTTTTGCTTGGTTTTGTGGCTTTGCTTTTGGTTTTTGGTTGTTTTTGTTGTTGTTTGTTTTTTTTAACTTTTCGCAATTAGAATGAAACCTCTTTAATGAGTTCAACACTTCCACTTGATGCTTAGGTGATACCTTCTAATCAATTTACCAGGCTAATTATAAATGTGACTAGCTGGCTGTAAGCACTGAGGAAACATAATCCTCTCTTTACTTTTGCTTCTGCAAAGGTCTCTTTTTGTACACTCAACAGTTATGTCACAAATTAAGAGCATTTCACAGTATCAGTGCAGCAAGCTTTGTCTACTAATGTCACTGTGTATCAGAAAGTCACAAAAATAAAAATGGTTTTAGAGAGGATGGCCTGGAAAAGAGGTGAGAGAGACAGCAGTGAATTATCAATGTTTTGCCACATTGGCTCTACTTTTGAGAGCCTGGCTGACCATTGTCCCCGTGAGGTAAACTAAGTTTATGAGCATGTAACAGGGAAAAAGTAGAGTCTACAGTACTGTAGCAGAGATTTATCCTTTCCAGTCTTGCATGGAACCACAAAGCCATGGGCTTTTTATTTGATACCTCTACAGCATGGTGTCAGCCAAAACTAGAGCCAATAAAAATGCAGAGCTTTAGCAGAGTAAAAAAAAAAAAAACAAAACACACACACACCAAACTTGAGCAAATTATTTTTCAAACCAGTCTGATTTTTAATATTGACTTTAATAGGACCAGGCCCTAAAAACAAAGTAAATGTTTGGGTGAGAGGGCAAGCAGTTTACTGCTTCAAATAGCAGCTTGCATCTGTAGGGAGATTACATTAATTTTGGCCTTCTTTTTTCTTAGTAAAGAAACTCAAACATTAGGAAAAGAAAAGCCATTATGATGAAATATCTAATATACTGAATCACTTTCCTGGCTTTCTCACTTAATTTATACATGAAATAATGCAAACATCTCTCCAAGGAAACAAAGTGTTAATAGCTTGTCTTTACCTAATTTAAAGAGCAATGATACTGTGAACTGCATTTCAGCAGGCAGGAACAGAGATCTGCAGCACTGTGCAGCTGTGAGCTTCTTCTGACTTTGCACTGGGAATACATCTGCTTCTCTGTTTTGTCAGCATGGATGACAGACTGAAGGTTAGTGTCCTGGAAATTCTGAAGGAAGAAACTACACAACTCGTTGCCTCTACTATTTAAAAAAAAAAAATTTTAGAACAGTCTTAAGAGTGTGGTAAAAGTATGGATGACAGATTAAAAAAGACAGCTGAACTCTTGATGCATAACTACCTGCTTTGCTTTATTCTAAAAGAAAATAAAGCAATGTGCTTGCATGTTAAACTGCATTCACACAGCATTTTTAAAGAACAAAAAACTGCCTGAGCATTATTTGATACACAGAGTCCTTGACTGGATGGATTCACCTTTCTGAACTTGCTGTTTTAAATAGCAATAATTTAGTCTCATATCTGGATTGTAAATACTTTTTGAGTTTATGCCAGGGAGAATATCCTGTAAATAGTTTGCTCACTGAAGAAACATGGTTAAAAAAAAGGAAAAAAAAAAACAACCAAAAAAAATTGTGTCATCTAATAATTGTTACATACTCCAGTAACAAAACCTCTTGCAGAGAACACTGGAATTAATGAGAGCACTGCAGAAACTTCCTACAGAATGACAGGTTTAGGAGAGAGAGAAGAAATAATGGAGAGAATAACTGTTAACCCCAGACTGTGCATTCAAGGTCACTGAGCCTTTTTAAATGTTTTAGCAATACTAAAATAATGCAAAGGCAAAGGACAAGAGTGCACCAGTACAGCCTCTGATTTCAGACTAGAGAATTTACATCTGACAGCAAAAATAGAAAAGGAAGAAACTGCTTCTTCCTTCCTTCACTCCATGTTTCAAGTGTACGCCTCCAAACCAACAGCTAACTCAAAATATTATTAATTTCAACTGTATTAAAGAGATTGCAGATATAAGTTGAAAAAAAAAACCCACAACAAAAAACATATTGAAGTAAAATTATTCCACAATGATAAACAGGAAAAAGTATGAGAGAGACAATAGGGGAAAAAAAAAAAAACAACCCAAAACCTAAGCACAAACAGTGCTGTTTCCTAGGAACCTTGCATAAGTGACTATTTTTTACTCTTTTCAGGCTATCACCATGGTATTACTTGCTTGTGAATGGAGAAGAGTATCCAGTGATTTTATTCAGTCATTATTTATTGAAAGGTATTCTCTTCAACCACTCTGAATTCCTGAGGAAGCTAAAAATCCAAACGTAATTGAAGTGAACCTCATCTTCCCACAGAAGTTGTAACAAACTGATGAATTTTCTGGTTCTCATAATTGCAAATATGGCTCAGAGCTTTGTGGCACTTGCCACTTTAAAGCATTATGCTCTATTCTTTGTGCCTTAACCAATTGAAAAGTCTTTTTTCTCTAAGAGCAGGACAGCATCCAGTCCTAATATGAAGAGTAAGGAAGGGGCCACTTTAATTTCTTGGAGGATCTGAGCCTCATTATCACCATACTTCTATTCCTAATCTGTAACATAAACCAAAGACACATTTGCTAATTATTCTCCCAGTTATTCAGATGGCCAACCACAGCCTTTTCCACAATGGTCCCTTATTTCAATCCTAGTTTGAAATACTCTGGACATATATAAAAGCATTTAATATTAATACTGGGGGAAAATATTTTGAAAAAAGAATACATTTATTGAAATAAGTAATGCGGAAAAAAAAGATGGAAATTACTAAAAATGCCAAAGTAATTAAGACAACTTTGGCTAGAAGATGGACTGATATCATTAGAAATATTAACTTTTCACACAGTACTAAAAGAAAACTATTTTCCTTCAGAAAAATCAAAATACTTCGCTTTTCTTTTTTTCAAATCAAACATTCCACTGAAAGGTAATTATACAAAGAAGAAAAAATGTATCAATAGATTTGTTTCATTTTTTTCTCTCCTCATTTTGCTACAATCCCTTTCTCTCATTTGCAAAAAAAAAAAAAAATCATATCTATAGGAAAAAAATGCCTTCCTAGGCTTTCCAGCTATTGAGTTCTATGAAAGAAAATATACTTGCATCTCTCCAGGAATACACTTTTCCTCCTTCCTTCATCCTTAAAGACAAATTTTGGTATTTGAAGTCCAACATGCAGGTAACCCACCTGGCAAGGACTTTCTTATTGTGCACTTCTTTATTTTTGTTCTCTGTTTGACCATTTTTTCTATGCGAGCAGAACACAATCAACGTTTCAAATCCTTCCGCTTTTAACTTTGTCCCAACAACTTCTGAAATGTCACTCAAAGAGAAGTCAAAAGACAGAGAAGAGGCAGCTGTACAAATCAGCTCCAAGAAGAGCTGTTGTTTGAATGTTTGTGTTCTCAAAAAAGCATTCAGAAATCCCCCAAAATGCACCATAACTGCACTGCTTATTGTTAGTTATAAACATGCATGGCAAGGGCTCCCTCACCAAATGGAACCTCCTGTGTTTAAATGGAAGCCTGAACTTTTCACTGTATTGAGCAGCTGAGCAAAACTGAAAATTAAAACTGTTCTAGGTTTGCCTTAGTAGTTGCCCACACAGTAGCTTTATTCTTGTTAAAAAAATAGAGCTAAACACGTCTTGTACGTATTTGTACAAATAGGCCCACACAGGAGAGGGGAACGAAGAACAGAGAAAAAATTGGTACTAAAGCCCAGCTTGTTTTTGTGAATTTAACTTCTTTTTACTTCAGTATATTTTAATTAGACTAAAACAGCACATTTAAGCACTGATCTCACCATCTCTGGTTTGGAAACAAGAAAATAAGAATCACCTGTCATTGCACCAGTACACTAAATAAATCTTTGCTACCTGGACTTTCAACACTTTCACTGCTCAGTTTGCTTCAGGTGACATATCATCCTCAAAGGTAAATGAAGAAAAAAGCAAAGGTGGAAAAAACAGATTTTGATCAGAGACTAATCTGTTGTGATTACCACATCATTGGTGTTTTTCAGTGAAATACTCTGTAGTTGTAAATAGTACTGATAAAACTAGCCTAGCAGCAAATGGGGATCAATATACAGGAGTCAGATCTTTGAATTCTGTCAATGGAACAAAATATGGACAAGCTAAACTTACTTTTGAAAAAATCCCTTTCATAAATGTAAAAACTATTGTGAGGAGTTGTGTTTTAACACACAAAAGAAATGCTGTCTTAAAGGTGGGGAATGCGGTGCGTGCAGAAGGTTTGATCTGAACAGGCACCTCCCTTAATGACCTTGTGTTGATCAATACCTAAACACATCCTGGCCAGCTGGGAATGCTCCCTGAAGAAAGCAGCTCTGATTCTCACAAAGGAAAAGTCAGAATAATTAATAAACTGTTTTCCACCTGTGATCATCTGTATATTTGCAAAGTTTTCTCTACTGATGATTTCACCCACCCTGTCGATACCTACCTTCCTTGTTGTTTGCCTCTTTTTCTCATGCAGAGGAGATCACAGCTCTGTTTAAGATCATGAAAGTTCAAGTACAAAACAACTGTTTTAAAATTGACTTTGTACTTGATGGGTTGTTTTCCCTTTCTTTTGGTTTACACAATAAAACAAGGCCAGGACTTGGTCTGGAGAACAATTGCTTTATGCAATTCTAGCAGCCTTTTTGAGCTTAAGTGGCACCAAACTACAAACAACAAAATTACTTAGGCCAGACTACGCTTTCAGGCATCAGACGCTGGGCTTGACGTGCAGAAATGAAAGGCAGTTTACACCAAACAAGGATGTATATTCCACTCTGCCCTCTCCCCTTGTTGCTTTAACACTTGCTCTTTCCCTCTGCTGTGTGTCCCAACAAAGAATGGCCCTTCCCCTTCCAACAACACTATTTGTATTTCAGAAAGACAGAGGAGGCTTCTTCCTGTGCAACCTTCCGAGTGAAGAGAATGTCTTCTCAGGTGATAGCTTTTTGCCAAATTTTATCTGGGAACCAGGTGAATTGTTCCTATTAGCAGATATTAAAAGATTAGGAATGGATCCTGCTATTTTTTCATGTACCTATTGAGTCTGGCATGCAGATCAGTTGTAGATGTGGCTCTAATTTTGTGCAATTTAGATATCACTCTATGCAGAACTGCATTAGACTTGGGTGTACTTTGAAATAAAATCACTTACTCTCCTGACTTTCTCTTTTCCTCCCTGTGGTCTATGAAATATCCATTGATATGGCAGTGCTGATCTGCAGCAGCTCTCCCTGCTGACTTGAGCCAGCAAGCTGCTCATGAATCTAGCAGATGTTTCAGTTGTCTAGGCCAATGGAAACCTTATGGACCCTTTTTTCTTCATCTCCTCCCAGGAGCAAATGTTAGTACAGCAGATATCTGGATGTGTGCCATGTAGCAGCAGAGACGGGAAAAAGCTGCTGTGGCTTTGCTGAGCGTGGTGCTGTATAATGATTGTACTTTTTTCCAGTCCTCTCTTAAGAGGGTTATTTACAAACGTCATGCTCCTCACGTGTAGCTAAACATAAACCTGAGTTCTTTTAAACATCCCCTAAACTTCCCCTGCTGTGCTATTGAACCTTAGATTAATGCACAGGTATAAATTAGAGACACGTTCATATGTTGGTCTTCTATTTCCCTGCCAATATGAATTTAGAAATGCCCAAATGGAAGTTGCATTCAGCATCGTGCCCCTAACAGATCGTACAGACCATGACAATGGAAACTTTTAAAGGGATTTAGGACATGAACAATTTTAAATTTTTAAAGATTTAATTTAAAATATGGGACAGATTGCCCAGAGAAGCTGTGGATGCCCTGTCCCTGGAAGTGTTCAAGGCCAGGCTGGGTGGGGCTTTGAGCAGCCTGGTCTAGTGAAAAGCATCCCTGCCCGTGGCAGGGGGTTGGAACTGGATGAACTTTAAGGTCCCTTCGAGCCCAAACCATTCTGTGTTTCTATGAGTCTATGGTAATTTAAAGGAAATTATATTCCTGAATTCTCCAGCTGTCCTCAAAAACTGCTGTTTGAAACCTTATTTTTTCATCACTTGACCTCACTTTAGCGGTGGGTGGTAGGAACAGTCTCTTATTCAAAATCTCTAAGTTCTTATTCTAGAATGTGTTTCTTTTTTTATTGTGACCTTTGGATCCCTTTTATTTGTGAGAATTCAACATGGAGTCTGTCATTTCCAGTTGTCTATGAATAAAAGGCTTCAACCTAAATATCATATTTGCCTGAAATTCCTGCCCTTACTGCTCTTAAAGGTAATAATTTGGTTTAACAATAGGGATCAGCCAAAAAAAAAAAATTTTCCAAATTTCTTTACTTTCTGCATTCATGACACATATTTTTAGATATAGGTATTCATTATTCCCCTCTCATAAGCCAATTAAATTCTGACTCCTCAGAAAGTACAAAAAGGGACAGGACAGGGGCACCAGTGTGAAGCCAGTGGCAGAACTAGGAACTCAGAAGTGACTTCTGAATTTCCACGAGGAATATTAGCATTAGTTTCAGCATCATCTGGGCTGAAATCTTTGTCTTTTTTTAACAAAAAAAGCCTAATTTCTGTCCAACAGGCCAACAGAATAACTTTATTCATCAATTACTTTCAATTAGAAAATTTCATCTTTCTTAGGAAATTTTTTTGTCTTCCTTAAAATCGTATTTAGGTATGTCCACTCGCACAAAGAATCCCTTACAGATCTGGAATGAGAATCACAGTTAAATTAACTGTATTCAAAAGGCAAAGAATCAAATTAATCAGCTCCATATAAATATCCTCATATCACAGCTAAGTTCAACTTAAAAAAAAAAATTAACCTAAGAGGCTACAATAACTCTATAATTGATTTAGTATAGAAAATTTTAGTGAATTTTATAATACGTCATCCACAAGGGCTCTCAAGAGTAACAGTTTTGCAAAAAAATGTATTTTTTTAAATCCACTGTAATATAAGAAATCAGCAAGTAAATTGATATGTTCATTAAAGTCATTTTCTAGGTCAGTGAATCAATGTCAGTAATGGTTGACTAGATCCCTTACTTGGCTGAAAGAATATTCTAGTTGAAGCCTTTTATTTTATAATTTACTGAATTATTACAAAGGTTATTTGGTACCTAACATGACGGTGTCTTCTAGAAAACAGAAAAAAACAAGAAAAACCAAAAAAAACCCAAAACAAAACAAAACAAACCACCAAAAAATACCACTTAACTCTCTTTGTGCTTGAGAAAATGCCTGCCCTGGTCAAATTTGCAGGATAGACAAAAATTCTGCTCCTGGTCACACTGACATTACACCTCTTGCATTTTATTACTTTGTACCAATAAGAAATTGGTACGAAAATGTTATTTTTCAGGATTAAATCACATCATGAGCAGCCCCTCTCTCTGAAGAGTGAGGAGTTAGCACCCAAGGAAGGAACACATGGGGCAGCCACAGCTCTGCCATTTCCTAATCACCCCAAGGCATGAAATACTCCAAAAACTCACAAAAACGCTGCCATGCAATTAGGAAATGCAGAGAAAAGAAGGATTTCTCAATTTAGTCTCTTACTGGATAGCTGTCAGCTTGTGAGCTCGCATGCAATGTCCATGGGCTTCTACCTGTTCTAGCCAGTGTTAATTACATTAGTATTGAGTGGTGATGGGTTTACTCATAAGAAGAAAAAGCAAACAGAGCAAGCACAAATTAAAACGTCTTAAAGTACACTACAGATTCATTTTTAAAATGCAGGGGCTTACAAAACATAAATCTCCCACTCAGTAAAGAATTAATTACATGACAGAGGAGGATGTCTGATAAAATTTACAAAACTGATTTACTAGCTTGGATATAGAGATTTTAATTTTTTCTTAAATAGTTGCAACACCTACCCTAAACAGGGAAATATATTTCCCCATTAGGGAAATAAAAATGTCAAAGACCATATTTGCATATCAGGGGAGGGCAGGAGAGGGGAGGAGGAGACACAATGACTAACATCTGTTGAGCAGATTGAGATAACCAGGCTTTTTCCAGACAGCAGAGTGCATTTCTCAGGTGAAAAAAAATGAAAGAGCATTACAGTGAATTAACGTGTTTCAAAGTGGAGTAATGTTAGTTGACTGGCAGTTTCTGAACTTAGGAATTTGAAGGTAAGTTTTGAAAATACATAACATTCAACAGCTCTTGAGTTTAGGTTCTCAGAATGAGCATAATAATTTTCAAACTTTCAATCACAGCCTGTCCTATATTTGAGTAAAACAAGTCTTTATTTTTTTTTTCCCCCCCTAGCTGGTCTTTGTCAGTTTTTTAAACCTACAGAGAAGCAAAAGCAACATGCATATTTCTACATCTTTTTGCCTGCTTACATTCGACTAATTTGTTTTCCTTTCAGTTTGCACAAAGCATCTTATTCTTGGCATTCTTCCACAGAGCTATCAGAATCCCTGCTTGAAACACCATCTATGAGAGGAAGGCAAGAGAACTGATCCTGTTCACCGAGTGCCTTTGTTTGGAGTATCAAGATTTCTGTATTCTCAAGACCGTGCACTTGTTTATGAACGCTGACAAAGCAAAGTGCTTCAAGCACAATGTGCTTTATTAACACTGTTATTGCAGGTTTTATACCCACACACATCTACATGTTTGTAGATGCAGACCCTTTACAGCCATTGTATAGCAACAGCTTTTGTTGTGGGGTAGCCAGCTAAGATTATAAAGATTTGAAAAAATATTTATTTGGAAAGGGGAGATGATGATGAGGTGGGGGTTTTCTGTGATGAAGACATACAGCTTAAAAAGAGTGCACAAAGTTCTACATCTCTGAGCACAGAGCACACAAAATAGCAGAAAAGGTGACTTTGCCCATGATTCGAATCTCTTCTCAGTCAATACTCAGCCTCGAGGCATCTGTCACACTTGGACTCTTTTCTTTCTTTTCAGCACTATAGTCTAGTGCTTAGAGCTTTCTCCTCAAAACAGGCAGTGGAAAGTGGCCACAGGACAAGTCCTACAAGGGTTCATTTAGACTGTTTCTCCATTTCTGACCTAGAGCAAGCACAGCTATCTCTACACTATACCCCAATTCCCAGTGTAACCATCACTTTTACTGATCTTCCTGAGTTTCTTTCACAGAGCCACAAGGAAAAAAAAAAAATCAACTACATGATTGAGGTAAGTTAAATTCTATCACCAGTGTATATCTTCCCTATCTCTCCTTTGGGCCAGGCAGTTGTGGAATAGAGATTACTGTCCTCTGTAACATCATTATATTGGTTTTTTAATCTTAATTTCAATAGTTATGTATCCCCACTGTGAGAAGGTACAGAAAATCCATAACAAATTCTTTCCAAACCCTCAGTAAAAGCCTAGCTTTCAAGTGCTGTTTTACTCACTTTTAGATGTTGCTCCTTGTGCTCGACTCTGAGAATCAAAGGAACAGAAAGAATGATAGCAGTGAAGACATCTTTTACCATCATGCACTGTATAAAAAGCCTGAGCGAGTTCTCCTGAGCACCATGGAATTACAGGCTATTACATGCACTTATAAATCTTTCTTATAGCATTTGTTGGACTTTCCATTCTTCAGCTCTCCCAGAATGATGAAAATGGATTTATCAGCACAGTAATGCCAATATGAGCCAAAAGTTAGAAGTGCAGCTTGCCGTAAAATAAACCACGTCTAAAAAAAATCAGGGGCAAAAAAGAAAAGTTGATCTTCTCAATTAATTTGATTTTTAATTAAATCATGCCTAATTTAGACATCCTCCCATTTACAATTTATACTTTCTGCCATGGAAAGCAGTTGCCTTGAAGCCTTTTGTCACGTGTGCTTCTCCTGTATGAGAGATTTGGATTGGTCAATCTACCTTCCTCTGCCATTGGCAGCAGAGTCTAGAATATCTCTGCTGCTTTCCTCTAGATGCTTATTTCCCTTTTCAAATGCTGCTTCCCTCATCCTGTGTGCTGGCCACACCCTGAGCTGGACCTGTGAAATGATTGGGTTTCAGCTGTCCCAGGCTGGACGGTGAACAGCTGAATCAGTGCAACCCAGGTCATGAGGAATGGGAAAGACTGCTCTGATATCAGCTTGTGAGAAAGAAAATCATTACTGAACCACATGCCTGTGATTTCTTGTATGCAAGAAATACTTATGTGCAAACAGATGCATGGGGCTGAATAACAGTGAAGTAGGATTACAAAAAATGAGTCAAAACTCAGCCAGAGTTCTCCTAAATACTACACTAAGCTCTCTTACAGAAACAACTTACAATAACATTTCAAAAAGGAAGTTTACATATTTAAAAGGCCAAGAATAATTGGTTGGCTTTTAGTTAAACATAATTCTGGCTCTGTGTTTTCACAGGAAAAAAAAAACCAAACAAGGTAACTGTTATAATTGCCAAACAAGCCAAGCAGTGTCTGTTTCACTGAAAGACTCTAACATTATTTACACTGCTTCTGGGCAATTATTTCAAAATATAAATTCACTGTAGCTAGAGCATCTCATTCCCCATGCATAGAAACCCTCTTTTCTAGGAATATATACAAGTTCTTAGAAGATGCCCTCTGTGAAAATAGCTTTTAATGGCTTTGTGTTGGGGTAAAAAACTCCAAAAATAGACCCTCCTTATGTTTTCAGTAAGAACCATTTATATACATTTCTTATAGATCTGCCCTAGACCATAAAGAGTATTTTTTTTCTTTTTACTCATTTACTTCAAAACAGGTAGAAAAGCTCCATCCAAATATATGATCCAGAAAAAAAAAAAAAAAAAAAAAAAAAAAAAA
>VXBB01001693.1:135780-176443 GCA_013399915.1 Illadopsis cleaveri
CTATAATATGAAAAATTATAATATAAAATATATAATAATTTTAAAGTCCATCAAGGTACTGATAAGCCAGAGAGTGTGACCAACAAGCAAACAGGAATTAGAAAATAGGATTTACAATACCTGTAGCAGATTGGAATGCTCTAGAAGACAGACACGAGACACTTCAGGAATTAAATGAAAAATGGTGCAAAAAACAGGAAATGTCCAATAAAGACTTTCAAGGATACATGGCTAGGCCAAATTCTGCTGGTACAGAGCACAGTTATTTTATGTAGTTACAATAAAGATGAAGTAACAATATGACTACAAAGCTCAGGAAAAAGTGACCAGCAGAAAATCATGGTAAGAAAAATGCAAAAACCCCACTTACCAGGAAATTTTAATCTAGGTAGTATAGATATAATTTATGAGAGATTAGAATTTTGTTTTGTTTTTGTTTCTCACTGCTTGCCTTTTTTACCCTCATTAAGTGGCATTACACTTGCTAAATATGAGTGTCCTGACCAAAAAATCCCAGTTAACAAATCCACCACCAAATCACCTTGTGTAGATTGGGAAGGATAAGTGAATTTGTTCCCTGCAAATGACCAGGAAGAGGTGAAATCTAAAAGTATCACTCATACAGAAGAGGGCTGATACATCTCACAGGAAGTGCTGGACAACCTTTAGGACTGCAGTGATAGAAATGAGAAAAGATCCCCATGCACTTGGGGATTAAAAATTGAAACTTCAGCTATACCTTAGAATCTCGTTAGCTGAGAACAACCAAGCAGGAAGAAGACACATTTTCTAATTTATCACTGGATGAGTATGAATGACCAATATGGAGCAGCTTCAAGGGAAGCAGTTATAAGACAGCTGAAGTATTTCTGGCAGAGGCAGGAAGGCTGGATAGAAAAGATGGGGTGAATCCCAGGTTAAAAACACTGGAGACTTTTCTGCTCACTTCAGTCAACAGCAGCCAATTCACACCATGACACACTGGAAAAACACCATGCTGGAAATAGAAGAGTCTGAAAAAATATCTGTCTGTCTACCGAAACAAAGACTGGGAGAAGAAATTATAGTTATGTGTATTATTCACAGAGATAAAAAAAATTACATGGGAGAAGTTGTTTATAATTAATCTTGACAAAATAAGAAGTTATGTGAATATGTTACTTCTAGAAAGTAGAAGAGTACACCTGACAATTGTAAGGGAAGGGTTCAGAGCTTCCCTAATAAAATAACCAGCTGAGGAGGAAGACAAACCTAAACCAAACCAACCAACCAACCCCAAGCAAAAACCAACAAATCCACAAACAAACGAAAGTCCACAGCTTTTCAGAAGAATGCAGACTGAGGAGGAAATGCATAATGAGATTGGTCTTGATGATGAAGAATACTTCTCATAGCTGTTTATGTTCCTGAATACCATGCACAAGCTGCATTTTAAAACAGCCAAAGGGCTTGAACACTGTACTTCAAGAATTCAACCAAGTTCACATCTTTTGGGAAATATGTTAACATTTTTTAGGTAAGATTGACAGCTTTACAGCCAAAATCACTGACATGACACCTTATTTAGAGTAATTGCCACAGGAAATAACACTTTGCTCTTCACAGAAGCACTAAAGAAAGATGAATTAGTTTTTAAAAATGTAAAGTTATTAAAATAGTTGTCACCAACCTACAGAAACGACTGGGTATTTTTTGGAAGATATTTAGATCAGATCAAGATGGCAGCTGAACAAAAGACGACTATTTACAAGAGCTTGTGGAGACAGGACAAGGGGGAATGGCTTCAAACTGAAAGAGAATAGGTTTAGTTCCGATATTAGGGAGAAATACTGGACCTTGCTCACTGCTGGTGTCCCAAACCTCAGAAACTTATCTCAACAGAGCTCCAAGGCCTGCTTTTCCTCCTGGGATTTTGAAGAGAGGAAAAGCCAAAGATCAGGGGAATTCTACTATGTCTGCTCTGGAAAAGCATTTTTACTAATCTGCCTTCTGGGGAATATTTATTGTTGGAGTGGGATGGGTAGTCCATTACGATAATCACTATAAAAATTAAATTCTGTAAGAGAAGCCCAACCACGGTAGGGAAGCCCATTTATTCTACTCACTTCTGTACATAACATTATCTTAAAGAACACTGAATTATTAGCTCATTAGTGTTACACACTTGTAAATTCCTAAAATGCAAATGGACATTAATGCAGGGATTGATATTCTCCCTTCATTTCTGAGCTTCTATTTGGAAAGCATTAGCTGATGCACTTTACATTTCCAGAAATCAATGATGAATAAAGAAAATAAATACTGCTCCCCAAAACAAATGAAAACAGCTACTTCTGAAGGAAATTAGGTAATGAAACAAAGGGATTTCCAATGATAGGCTTTTTGAATGGAAAGGGAAACTATGCAAAAGGCAAAAAAGTTCTACCTTGAAAAACTTACAGTTACGTAGAATTTTTCCTTCATCAACTAAAATAAATCCCTTTTCTCCTGATATACCACTCACAGCACATACAATGTATGTATATAGAAATAAGAATAACTATTAGAAAAACTAAACAAATAGGAGAGTCACCCTTGACAAAAGAAAAAGGGCTGCAGTATTCTCAGTACCAGTCAACAAAGGAAGAGTGAGTCTGTGGGAAACCAGATGGATGCATTCTATGTGCACGGATACTAAGATAAATCAGGAGTTTGTGATACTCCAATCAGAGCTCTGGTTCTTTTACATGAGCTGAGAAACCCCATAAAGACAATGTGATGTTGCCAGCTCGTTTTCATAAGAGATATTATTCACTTTATCAGCTTAACAGAGAAGGAATTGGGTGTTCTGCAACTGGGTGAGGAGTGATTGAGGATGTTAACTCAGAATCAACAATTTAAGGTGCAAACAAACACTGAATATTTCTCTCTACTTTATCTCTAATGATCCATCAGATCTTGTGGTCAACAGATCAACATAAATCATCCCATGACCATCTCTAATCACAGCAGATTTTTTTTTTTAAATAGTAGTGTATGAACAGCACAGGAACAAAACTCCCTCCAAAGTACTCTGCTCAAGTGTTTTCCATCACCTTTCCTTCATGTGCAGCCATAATTAAAATGTGAGGAAGACCTTGAAGTTATTAGCCCTTGAAAGAATCCTAGAAGAATGCTGAGCATAATGCTTACTTACAAAGAACTAGAGATCCCCATGAAACTATAATAGCACACATGAAAAAGCCTTAGCTGATTTAAGCCTTTATGCTTCAATCAAAAAAACCAAGTTAGAATTAACATAAAACCACAAATGGTAGCAGTGATGGTGAATCCTCAGCCATTTAAACACCGTGTGTTTCACTGACCACTAAAGTAAAATAAATTCTCTGAAGATCTGAACTCATACAGAGATTTAAGGAACAAATCTTGAGATCTGACCTAATGTGTAGAATCATTATAAGTCCTCTGGTTTTCAAAAGAGCATTTGAGGAAAAAAAAATTCCTTGTACTTAAAGTACTTTTTCCACTTCCTTTTGTTATAAAAGCACACTGCAACAAAACCAAGCCTGAAAGAAAAGCCTGAATTTTTATAAATGTCTATATCTTCAGAAAAATAAAAGTCAGTGACCATGGGTTTAACCTGTACACCAACTGTTATCTTTTCTCCTGTATTTATGTATTATAATCAATTCCCTCTTCTCTATAGTAAATTTTGAAAAAAACCCAACAAACCCCAATAGCAGTTGAGAAATTTAGATATTTAGGACAAAGAAGTTGACAACCTGCCTCAGAGCAGCAGCTCCATCCAACTGCCAGATATTAGGCACTCATGCCCAACAATTCCACAGGACGTGGAAAATATGATGAACACATCTTGGGAACTCACTACATCCTCTTGATTGTGCCTAAATCAACAGTCTAGACTCTGAAGCAAAGTGTTTTGTCTGCCTGGAATCTGACAAATTACCTAACCGAGCCAGCATGCAACAATATGTGCCTGAAATGCAATGTGCTGCCTTTGGAAATTCTTTGCAGATAGTCGTAAGGGCACAATGCTCAAAAACCATGACCAGATTTACAGCAGTACATCCATTCAAATAGCAAATAAAGTAACCACATTTCCAGCAGAGTTCTATTCAAGTATGGCAAGCTCTCCTAATAAAACACTATTTTTGACAGCCTCACGTGCTCAACACCCAAATGAGCACAGACAAATTGAAAAAAAACCACAAAAATAAAAATAGGCAATGGGAATTTGTGCTAACCATTGTGGAGGGAAGAGTGGCCTATCTGAAAGTTGGGAAATAAGAACTGACAAAATGCTTTTGGTCAATGATAACCAGGTCCACCTCAGAATGGAACTTTCTCCCTGGAGTCCCTCTCCCACAGCTGTGTTGCACTTCACAAGTGTGAAAGCAGACATTGTCCTTATTCCATCCCAAATTCTTCTGCACTGGCTAAAAAAACCCCATTTAGTCAATAAATGACTGACCCATTGGCTCAGTGTAGACACCTCTCAAATAAAAAGGGCATGTTGACAGCAATAGCCTGCCCCTACAGATCTTTGTACCTTCCTTTGGTATTTCTGTGCTGTTTGACCAGCTCTATCCCATAATAACCTGCAACTTTAGTGAGTGTGTTACATGATCACAACTGTTAATACTGGTTTTTTTTTCTACATCTGTTCTGGAAAACAGAATAAAATGCATTGAAAGCAGTAAAGAGGACACACAGGTTTGTCAAACTGTTGCTTCCAGTGCTGCTCCATCTAAAAAATGAAAAGCTGATTCATGTTTTTTTGGTCTTGTTATTATGTAGCAGGGCTTGGGATCTTGAAAAGCAGAAGAATTTTGGCAGGCACTACAATGGTGAAGTGTTTTGACTGTGTACACTCAACATCATGTGGAAATCTCAGCTCTCTCAATATTGGAAAGTTCTTACAGACCTTGAAACATTCAATGTTAGGGCCAAGTATTTCCCAAGTATAATTACAAAGAGTAAGGAGAAGTCAGCAACTTTGTTTAGAACTATTATCATCATTATGATTCCAGCTTTTCCCCCGGAGGATCACAGCTGGAGTTTGTAAGGAAGAAAAAAAGAGTTCAGGGACATATTTTGTGAGTTTTCTAAAAAACCTTCTAGAACCCAGGGAAACTGCTTTCTCTCCCAAACCTCTTAGGACAAATGGCATATATATAAAATATACTTAAATAGATATGCCTGATTTTTTGAGATATAATTATAATGTTTTATATTATCTAATGGAAAACTAAACTGTGAAATAGTCTAGTGTCTTGATCTAATGTGAGCTTTTGCATTTAGAAGAATATTTTAAAAAATTCAACAAGACCCAGCACAATTTTAAATTTAAACCTTCACAGTCCTTCTGCACTCTTAAAATGGTCATTTTCAAAACTTTTTCACTTCCAAACTTTTCTGGTTTTTTGTTTCTCTGTGGACTGTCTTCACAGACAAGCATGAAATTTGGTTCTACATCACCACTTTCTTCCTCATCAGAAATGCTGAATATCAGAAAACTCTGACCCTTAACGTCCATGAGAAACCATGGAGGAAAACTGAAATCCCTATGTTCCAGCCTCACAAGTTTAACCACTGTACAGAATTTAATCCTTGGAGGAAAGCACAGGCTTTAAACACTGGAAGCAGTGACTAAACTACAGGGGAGGTAATACCAAAGAGACAGTAAAGGAATGGTTATTAAGGCTACATTGGCTTTGTTATTCTCTCTGAAAGTACAATCACTTACAAACACTAAAGGTGCTTTTAATACCTTAAAGCGACATATGAAAATTCTACCTTTAGAAGTGGAAATTGTAGTTTGAATAAAAACATCATAAGGTTTTACAAAGCAGAGCTCCTCTACTTCAATAGCACCAGAATATCTGAAAAATTTCAGTGGGGCTTCAGATCCCACTATGCTACTACAACAGCCTTGGCAAGCTTTTTGTAATGACCTTGTAGTAAAGGTGGAATATGACAGGTTTTTTATTCCTACATGTCTCAGGGGTGAAAGCTTGTAACCATAAATAAATGCTCTTCCAAACTACTGATTTATGGAGCTTCCCTAGGCTCTGTATTGGATTCACACTTTCAACATCTATACACTTCCACTTGTTCGCAACTTTTGCCGTAATATGTTGCAGAGTGTCATTTTTGCAGATTATACCCTGAGTTATCTATTCCTCAACAAAAAACAAAACAAAACAACCTCCCCCCACCCAAAAAAAACCAACTCCTAAAAAGCAACAGCAAAGAACTGAATAGCTGCGAATTTTCTGAAGATAATGCAAATAAGAAGAACAGTAGTGTTTGGGTCTCCTTTGTGCATATTTATGTCATCCTGCTCCTTACGTGGACAGCTGCTGTGTTACTGACTTAATTCTATGATCATTTTCTGAAGGAGAAATATCCTTGGCTGTACCGAAGAGAGGACTTAAACTGGTCGGTTTAGACCTGTAGGTCTTGCAGTTGTGTTGACAAATTGACAATCTCTCCTCGTTTGTATGGTTTTCAGTCAAAACTCTGTTATGAATGAAACCTATTCTTTACCTATATATTTACAAATATACTTATGTAGAACATACACAGTAAACTACCATATGATGTAAGAGAATCAAGAGATGGCTGGGTAGAACATGAGAAGTGATGAAGATCTGGTGAAGTCTTGAAGAAAAAAAAAAAAAGATTCTTAACTAAAAGATAATGTGAGTAATTGCACAACTGTCCAGGCAATGACAGAGTATGTTGGTGCAACACTCTTCCCACGATCCCTCCTGACTTAAGCTTCAAATAAGCTGATACCAATTTCATTGACATAATGAGAACAAACAAAATAAATCAAGTGAATAAAGTCCAGAGTGATCTTTGCCTCCTGGATAAGATGCTTTTAGACAGTGCATCAACTGCTGTGATGATTTATATTACAGACTGAGATGTAAGCCTTAAGTAGCATTGGTAAAGCTAAATTTAATCTTATGTTTCTGAAGGAGAATCAGTCTCCTCTTTTAAAAGTAAGGCAGAAACAATATTTTTCTGCATTTGTAGAAGAAATGATTCAAAGAAAGAAAAAAAAAAGGTTTTCCATGGCTCTCAAAAACAGAGTTTCTTTGGGATGCAGATGCAATAAAAGTCAAGAAAAAGACACAACTCAAAAATCCTCTGGATATCCAACAGGCCACATAGTCCCCTTATACGCAACTTGTGAGGCAAGTGAGATGGAGTTCAAGGCACTTACAGTACTTAAAACTATAACACTAAAATAGAAAAAGTTTGAAGGTATCTCCCATTAAAAGGACACCCTTTAGAACCATCAGAAGTACAGCTTTTATGCCAGTTTTTGAGAGAGAATATAGCATTGTGTGGGTACTACAGCAGTACTCTGCTATGAGAAGCAGTGGCACCATGATACGAATGGTATTTCCCCTAAGAAAAAAAATAAAAAATAGAGCTTTATACACAGCTCAAATGGGGGAAAGAAGCATGGCAGAAATAGCTACTTTTCTTTATAAGAAGTTGCCATAGTCATCCTCAGTATTCCCGTTTTTGTTTTTTTTTTAAAAAGTAAAGGTGACAACAAAAAGTGCCATCAAACAAACAAAAACCTAACAAACTCCACAACCAAAATTAACAGAAACTCTGATTTATACGTTGAAGGGTTAAAAGCCAATTGCCTAACTACAGGTTTGGGACAGCTCTGGCAATAACTTTTTAATAGCAGATGACCCCGAATGTATCAAAGAAGTGAAAATGAGGAGCACAGAACTCCATTCCACAACTAATTACATTTGAATGCAGACACTTGGCCCTCTCCTCCACCTGCTGGCTGAAAATTGACACATCATTAGCAGATCTGGTAAAACCATTGAGGCTGGAAACCTTTCTTAAGTGCAGCCAGAAGATATCTGCAAGAATATTGTCCCCAAATTGTCACAATAGCGCTTCTTAAGAGGTCAAGCAGTCTTCAAACAGGTGCTCTGCTACAGGAAATGTTCATTTATAGACATCAAGTTAAACAAATCTCATCTGGTGCATTAAGAAATGGTCCCCAAAAGTATTCATGCACTGAAAAAAAAAAAAATCTGATAGTCTGAGATTTTCAAGTGGCATCTTCAGTTTCTGCTTCATCTAATTAAGTGCCATAAATAGCCATTTTCATGTTTCATTTTGCTCTCCCCCCACCCTTTCAAACCCGTTTGAACTAGACTTCTTGGACATGTCCCAAGTATTCTGCTCATAAGCATCCTGTGGCAGAATCTGCCCAGGAGCCCAAAGGAAGATCTGTCCTTCTGTGAAAAATCCAAGTATTTACCCTCTCCGGAGATCATGTGGCTTCTTCTAGGTAATAAAAAGTCTAAGAAAGAAAACCATGGTAAAATCAAGCAATCTTAGTGCAATTCTATCCTGGAGCTGTGAAATCCTTGAGATACTCCAATTTAGACTGTAAGGCTGTGAGCAAACAGATTTAAGTGGGTTTTACTTACGTGGTAGCTCAGTCCAAGTGACCTGCAGACCAGATGACCTTTCAACCTAAATTGATTCTAAGTGCCTCAAAGCAGGTCTAAAGTAGAGAGTTCAACAGCTGCTTTACAGCACTTAATACAAGCAGTCCTCAACAAAGAGACTGAGAAAATACTTCAGGAAATAGCACTGAATGCAATGTTTGAGAGCAAAGGCTCTGGTATTCAGCTTCTGGACAATTCCACAAGGAGAGGGAGGGAAGTGGAGACCAGCAGGAGTTTTCCCATGCCAACAATGCACAAACAAAAGACAGGGGATCCCACAGAATATCACTTAATAGCGTGCTCTGGAACCCTCAGATCTTAGGGCAGGCATGAGGTCTCAACTGTGCCTCGCTGAGAATGGCAGCACAAATTCCAGACTTTCAGAAAGGAGATATGAAGATCCATACATAAGAACAAAGACATAAAGGACTGCTGGATTTCATATTATAAAGTGCCAAAAGAGAAACTGCTCCTGAGAATTCTCTCCGTTTGAGAACTGATGTTTGCAGTGCAATATTAGAGAACTGTTTGCCAGCTAAGTATTAGGCTTGAAAAGGAGGAACAGACCTTTCCTTACTGCTTAGACAGAGTAATGAGAAAAGCAGTAAGGCATCATCTACTTCATGTCTTCCACCACAGGAGATTATAAAATAGGTCCCTATGCTTTTGGTAAAAGACAGAACCATTGCAGGACTGAAATCCTTGGGTGCTTTCAACACAGGGCTGTTCAGCTCCAAAGGAAAAGCTGAGGACTTCTTGAAGGCACTGTGCAGCTAAGCAAGAGATCTCCAAAGATAATGCAGATCGCAGTGTCTGTCAAACCTCGTTCAGTACATGGAGTTTCAGCTGTGCAGTCAATATGCATGTGCACTCCTGAAATAAGGGTGTGCTAATGCTCACAGATGAGTGGTACCCGTGAGTAATTCTGACTCATCCTACAATTCCCGTGCCCCCAGGGCAGCTTCTGTTTGAATGACAATATATGGGAATATCAGCTAATTGCTGATTACTGATGAGATCGTGTATATTTGTGCTGAAAAGTCGCTTCTGCGGATGTTGTTTCAGTTTGGGCTTTTTTTTCTTTTTTTTTTTTTGTTAATTGTGAAGGTCTCAAAGTCTTGACCGCTGTTACACAGCATCACAGCTGAACACACAACAGTACAGACAGGAGTACAGCAAATTCCAAAGCATGCATAGGAAAATAGATCAATCTTTGTCCACTCCCCTCATTCATGTCACCCACTGCATGCAAAGTTTCTGAGAAAAAGATCTTAGAAAAAGCCATGCAAGGGTAAAAACAAAACAAACAAACAAAAAAATACAAACCTAGGCTGTATTTTTATTATTGGTTTAATTATTCTAATACATAAACACCCTCAACTGGCTGTGTTTTCTTTGATTATTATTATTGTTCTATAGCCTTGAGCTAAGCAACGTATGGAATTGAACTTTGCAAACATTTTGAATCTTAACTTCCAAAATACATGTAACCTAGCATAGATTTTTGCCTTGAAGTCTGATGTTTAATTATCAGACAACTCCAATTCATCCACCAGAAATAATATAAAAACTATAGCAAAATACATATTTTCATGATTTTCTATGATAATATATGTTCATACACATAAATGCACATGCATCTGTATATATAAACACGTATGCATCCATTTATGTGTATCTGTAAGTCAAAATACACCCCTCAGGTTACATTTGCTACATCACTGCTTCGTTGAAATTCAGGAAATGGTTTACAGCACTGCTGACCTTACATGATTAGTTCTGAAAGGTTTACTTCTTTGTCACACTGATTTGTGGCAATCACCTTGCTGCTCTGAAGCCATAAATCTCTGCAGATATCATAGTATGCTTTTCTATATATTGGTATGCTATCAGGAACAGTGATGATCATTTATACCAGTGTGAAAAGACAGGGAATGCTTAGGAGACACTTAGGAGTTCATTGTCCTCTGTTCAGATATTTATGACTATGGCTAGAGATAAAAAATATAAATTACATTTACATATTTATGAGCATTTTTATGCAATATCTTCATTTCGATTAAAATGCCATCAATATCCCTGCATTACTATAATGCAAGTCAGAAATCTAACTACAAAGCACTTAGTTTTATCTTTTTCCTAAAAAACTTCTCAAATTAAAGCAATTAACAAAATACAGCATGAGCAGCACTGATTGATAAACAATGCACTTGGGTGCAATTGGAAAATTGTAAAGAACTAATCTATCACACCATAGGACCTAAAGATATTTTCCTTTGTTTGGAGGAGCGGAAACAACCTTGGGAGAAAACGCGTGGGCTGCAGAACCATGCAATGCAAATTTGAAGGGTGCAGGCAGAAACTCACCTCTAGCTTTGTTCTTTGTAGCAGCCACTGGAAGCAAGGAAAAGATTGCACAAGAAGAAGAGAACAAAGATAGATTAGAAAGAAGTTTGAGCAAGCAAGAACACAGAGAAACTTCATCACTATCGATTCGAGGCTAACAAACACCGTTTCTAAGATTATTTGACCTATTTATTAGAGACACTGCTGTGCTGTGAGAGTTCAGATCTATGATTCTGTCAGAAACCCTTTGCTGAGAAGCTGGAAAATACATCGGAATACACACTCAAACAGGCATGGTGAGCAGTGCAGAGAAATCACGGATCATTAGTCACAAGCAGGTGAGAACACGTGGACACACATTAGTGAATTCTAAAACTTAAAGCACAATTTGGCTTGCCAAAACCACGTCTTGAAGGACCTAAATCTTATGTCATCCCCTTGCTCCTATTTCTTGAATCATCACTCTTCTGTGAAGCTGATGCAAATCAGCACCAGTTAATCTGCAGATACCCCAATGATTTATAATCTGCTATGTGATCACCACTTTTCTTCATTGAAGCCTAGACCTTCAGATTGTTCTTGCACCCTAATGGAGCATGCAAACCAAAAGGAACAGATGATATTTCAACCAACAGTGACCAGTGCTCAAACTCAGAGAAACAGGGACAGACACCACAGCCTTCCTTGAGTTTCCTGAATAGTTTCATGCTGATAGCTCTTCATGCCCAACAGGGTAACAAAGATTGCAGTTTAAAATGTTTTACTAACCACCACTCTATCACCAAAATAAACAGAACTATTGTTTTCTGAGGCTCAGGGATAATGTTGTTGAAATAAAATATTACTCAGAACCCAATTAGAATGGAATCCCTCTGTTAATGGAATTAATTAAATTACTCAAAAAGATGCTATCCACACCTCTCTAAATTCACAAGTACACTCTGAGAAGGCATTCATTCAAGAGCATCATCATTAAAAAAAAAAAAAAAAGAAACAAACAACAAACTATGTAATCCTTCTTCTGCTGGCCCTTCTTGCAGGGCAGAAATACATTAACAATTTAAAGGCAGCTATGCTTGAGACCAAAAGAGATGAAGGAAAAGGAGAAAGACCAAACCCTTTTCTGGTGTCTTCGTTTATCTTGTTCATATCTGAAAGATTTGGTTGGTTGGTTGTTGGGGTTTTACTGTTTGTTTGTTTTGGGTTTTTTGTTTTTTTTTCTTTTTTGGTCTGGTGTCTCACCAGTCAGTCTTTATTAAAACAAGCAAGGAGTGCATAGTTGAAAACCTGAAATTCTTAACTTTATGAAGGCATTAAAATATCTGTTCCCTAGCTTATTATTTTTTTCTTTTTCTTTTTTTTTTTTAAATTTCATCACTGATCTCTCCTTTACTGTCAGGTTCACCATTGTGACTTGCCAACATTCTCTTTGCAGTGAAAACAACCCAGAAATTCTGCTCTGGGGGGGCACAAGGAGTGCAGATGCTTCTGCAGAGCTCTTTCCACGGGGCTGTTTAACAAGACGTGCTCACCTGCGAACTGCCCGTAAATCTCACACGCGCTAAAAATTGCTTGTGTAGTAAACAAAATTAATGATGCCATTCTAATTTTGTAAGAAGCCAACAGCTTCTCCTTCATGCAAATCTAAGTTGATAATGAATGCACTGAGTTCATCAGCCTGCTCATTTTCTTATGCTTCCCCTTCTTTTCCAGTCCTGAGAATTACATCTACATGAATGTATTATCACCTCTAGCCAGAATAATCACATAAACTTAACAAAGGTCTGGAGAAAACGCTATCTCCCTGTCCCCACCAGAAATTTAAAAGCAACAGGAGACTTTGTACTTAATTAAACAGAATAAATATATATGTGTGTGTGTGTATATATAAATACATATATTAAAAAATATATGTACATTAACTCTTCAGAATATATATAAACACAGTTATATGCATATATAAGTGATATAATTTGTGTATGGGCACATATATGCATGTATATCAAAAGAATCCACACATTCCATGATGACAGCTTTATTTTGAAGCATGTGCACTAGACAGAGAATTATAACCTATCAGTAAATAAAGAAAAGATATAAATGAGGTTGTACATTATAATTGGAAGTAGGACAGGTTACTAAGCTTGTTAGGCCAATTATAACTCTCTGCAAAGCCACTAATAGAGGACTAGATGACAGTAACCTTCTTAAAAATGTCATGTTCAATACTTGTAGGTTTTCCCATTGATAGCATGGACCAATTACAAGTCAATTCATAAAGTTCAAACTGCACAACAGCCAAATTAGCTGAAAATGGTCTTTCAAAATATAATTCTGCCTGCAGAAGGCAACTGGCTGCAGCTGTTTCCATCCTTCTGATACTTAGCATGAGGGAAAATTCCCTTTCACTGCTACCATTGAGGTAAGTTTCTCTTTTTTTCAAAGCTGAAAGAATTTTCCTCTCTTCCCCCTTTACTCTCCCTGTCACTCTGTACAAAGAAGACAATTTTCAACCTATATCCATTGCGTTTGAAAAATTTTACCCACCTCTTATTATTACATGAAAAGCCATGGAAGACAAGCATAGACAAATGTTTTGAATGAGCATCGTCAAGACTGAAATTTAGTAGAGGGAAGCTGAGATTTTAGTTGGAGCATCAGATATGGGAAAACTCAGCTTTTTATGCCACTGATGTCAGTGACAAAAGACGAAGCTTCAACAAACAACATTACAGTCAAAGAATCCACTTTTACTTTAAATCTTCAGCAAGTCAGTTGATTTATCCACATTTCACATAACACATTCTCTTTTTTCCCACCTAGACTTCCTTGACTGCTGACAAAAGAAAGAAACTCTTTCAAGGCAGTGAGTCTACCTGATCTCAAAGTAGTATATGTATATACTACTATATCAGGACACTGATTTGAAACCTCTGTAATACAAATAAAATGGTTTAGGACTGGCCAGTAACAATTTTTGGGCACAATGTAACCTAAAATGTGGAATTTGCTGTATATGGCTGGCATACTTTCTTTGTCTAAATAAGAAGCCAATCAGTAAAGGGATAAAAAAGGAATGACTTCTGATATTTACAGATATCCAGGGATATCTGTAAAAAAAAGAACATTTATAATGGCATTTTTCTTGTCCTGTCTTGTCTTTCTTAGGAAAATTATTCTGGACAGGGAGGCATACTGCAGAAAAGTGTGAACAGTAACCTTCTTGGAACTTAAGGGAAATGTTTAAAGACCAGCGAAGAAAGAAAGACAAAGTAGGAAGAAAGACCATATTTTCAGAAGTCAGGTTGAAAGGCATGACAGAGCTACTAGATCTCTAGGTAAGGCCGAGAAATAAATCTCTTCTGTTTCCTCCAGCAAGGTTGAACAGTATTGTATTTTCTGAAGGCTCTTGTGGTCACAGCATATGTAAAACAAAAGGGTTGGCCCCCAGGGAAAGGTCTGTGAGGGAGGGGATCACAGAGCAGCAAGAGCCCAAGGTCAGTGATCTCAGGGGAGTCCCACCATGAGAGATCCGGAAAGGGGAGGAAAACTGTGCCAGGTGCAGCTAAATTTCACAGAATTAATGTTTTTAGGGCATTTTTAAATCAGAAAAGCAATCCTGCCACAGCCGTGCCGCTGAAACAATCTTTTTAAAAATCATTGCCTGAATGTAAAAAAACCTAGATTCAAATTTCAAAAACCCTAATATACCCTTGCTCTCAAATATCAATAATGTATGGTGCTTTATTTTCTGTGATACATCTTTCTGACTTCTTGCTTTTTGTATGCCAACAATTGTTAAATTACATTCTTTGATAAATGGTGGCTACAAGTTGTTCAATATTTTCTCCACACTCAGCCATCTCTACACTGTTCAATTTTGTAGACACTTTTAGACACATTTGATATAGCTTTTATTTTATTTTTCTCTTATATGTGATTTATTATTCGATTTGGAGTTTTGTCTTTTGTCTTTGGAGAAAACCACATTCGTCCAACTACTTCAATAGCTCAATAAAAATAAAAAAAGGGAAAAAGCATTTCCCCAGATATCCAGCCAGCCTAACCTTTTATTTCAAAAAGTAAGGGGAAAGACAAAGGAAAGTGAAAGGTTTGAGGTCAGTCTTGTTCTCATTTCACCTATTGGATGGACTAAGATCACAGATGGAGGAACAAACAGTAAAATATTTAAATTTTATAATGACTAAATATTCTATTCAAGAAAATAACAAGATGAGTGTCACATTAATAAAGTACATTGCACTGATTTTCTCCCAAATACAGTAACCTGCAGTTCCAGCAATTCTGGAGGTCCTCCCATCTTCAATAAAAAAAATTAACACATCACCAGTCACATGGACATACTTATCCAACTCCAGCCTTATTTTTACTCCAGCCTTAAGATCTTTTTATGATCATGGCCTATGAAAAATGACCAGAGAAGCAGCATAAATAAACATCCTCCACCCCACAAAGTAGGAGGGAACAAACAATAACAATCACACAGCCCTGCTCCCCAACACATCCAGCATATAATTCAGATTTCCATTAAAAAATAAACAAACAAAAAACCTACTTATTTTTATACTGCCTACAATTAGCATTTTCTTTTTAATTTTAGGATGATGATGATTACAACAACTGCATTTTTCCCCTTTGGATAAACTGACGGATTATCACTGATCATTTAGGTCACCTAAATGCCAGCTCTGAATCTCTGACTGGAAAAGCTCCTCTGTGTGACAGAAGGCCTTAGCAGGATCATTTCCTCCAGAAAATAATGCAAATTATTAGGCTCTCACAGACTAGAGACCCGTTCAAACAAAGATACCCACATGTGCTGCAATGCAGAAACCTTCCCACCCTCCTTTTGAAAACCAGCATTTTCCAAAAGCCACTGAAGGAGAAACAAACCACCATCATCACCTGAAATTCATGGGGGGAATTTGAGTCTCCTGAATTCAGGAAGACATTGTTGCTTAGACTTGAAGAGTGGCCAACAGATGACACAAAAACATGGGACCTTGGGAGCTCTTTTAGTTTAAAAAAATCTGGATACATTGACATAGATAAATTTGTTTGCTTCTGATTTTCTGATCTTTCCCTTGATTCCCTTTATTGCTATGTCTTTGCACTTTATAGTGAATATCATTTTTTATAAATAAGTTCTGCACACTCTTTTCATGGAGATTCCTAAAATATCAGACAGTGGCATTTGCAGATATAATCAGAATGCATATCTTCCTAGATAAGCCTTCCTCTCTTTATGTATATAACCATAAAAAATCTGTGCAGTCATGCATATGTAACTAAATGGAATTCAAACACACGACCTTCTTTTATTCTATTAATTCTGTGTTCTATCTCTGCATCATTGTATCTACAACACAAGTTCCCAAAATGACATCAGGTAATTTCCCTCAGAAACATAAAATAGCCTTGAAGATACAACTGAAAAAGGGACCAAAATGCAAACTGGAAGGATTGTGAGGATCACAATCAGCCTGTCAGCCACTGTATCCTGTGGGTCTGAAGCATAACCCCACCTCTTTGGACCCCTCCTAACAGACTGCCTAATACACAGCTAAAACCTTTGGTGATGGGGACTTCAAAAGCTCTCCAGATCACCTCTTTCTGTACACAGTTGTCCCTCTCAATATTAAATTGTTTTGCTGATATATAACTTAACTGTTCTATGGAGGAGACTGGTGCAATTCCTTCACCCTTCTCATACCTTCCAGGAATTCAAATTTCTTAAATGTAACTCTTTGCTAACCTGAAGATTTATTATTCCCCTTGTATGCTTAAAAGTAATCTAAACTTTCCCAGTACACATTTTTCAACTTTCACTTTATTGCCTCCCTCAGTTTTAAAACTAATTATCACATCCAACAACATTTATTATGCAATACTAATCACAAAATATTGAAAAGCACGCAGCTGCATTTTCTTTCTGAAAAGTAGGGTATAAATACAGTAATTTTGTTCTCAATATTCATTATGACTGGCACGATGGAGATCAGCAGAAGCATCTTATAATCTAAACATCACTAGAGTTCGGGATTCCAGCTGTAGCTGATTCACATTAGCAGCTGGAAACACATAACACAATATATTACAGGATAGTGAAAATAGGAGATGAATATAATCATGCCCTAAAGGGTCCTCTTAAAAATACTGAGATAAGACTATTTGCCCATCCCCAAATGCCAACTTTATGCATGTTTTAATACAGCTGGGCACATAACTTCTACAAGTGATGCAAGTTGCAGCTAAGCAATTTTATCATAAGCTGGGTTTCAGAGAAATTTCACTTGCAAATCAATAATTTGGTTCATGAAGAAGAGTAAATATAATTTTTTATGTTTCATTTTACCAAGATAACAATGTTTTACGAAGTATGTATAAAGACAACTGGAGTAGTAGAATTAAGCTCTGTGATAGGCTGTAAGCGGGGTTGTGTCAGGCAGAGATACAAGTCCTCAGTTCTGCTCTCAGATCTCTTTCACAGTTATTTCAAAACTTAAAACAAATATTTGAAAAGCTCTGATATTCATTCATCCCCTCAAAAAAGCCATAAAATTGTTAGTCATACAGAATGTGCATACACACAAACTTGCCCCAGCTTCTCTGGTTCTGTCAAGTCTCCAGAATAAAGAGAAAGGAAAAGATTCTCCTTGGAAACACTTAGCAAAGCACTTAATTGTTTGTCATCAAGTAACTGTGACTGGGCATAAGCAGCTGTAAGCAGAGAGCTTTTGTTTCTTTTCACATCTGCAGGTCAATACATGCAAAACACCCCACACAATGCCATGTCCATTTTAGTCAGTCCAGGAGCAACCTGTGACATTCATGTCTTGTGCACGTTTGGTTTTTGATAAGGTACATGCTATCCTACATTATTACAAATAGAAGTTTCCTGGGTCCACTATGCTCATATACATTCCTTTCTGGTCACAGTCCACAGGTCTGATAGCCCACAAAAGTTTAAGGGCTCTTGTACTTGAAAATAAGCTCCTATGCCACCTGCATGAAAAAAAAAAAACCAAACAAAACCCCACCAAAAATAACAACAACAAAAAAAGACAAAAACCAACCAACCAAACAAAAAACCAAACCAAAAAAACCCCCAACCCCCACCCCAAAAAAACAACTACCAAAAAAAACCAACCCCAAACCGATACCATCCAGAGCAAGGAGCAATGCAGGCAGACAAACAGCTGGGGTTCTCCTTATATTACCTCTGCTTACAACTGAATCAACTGCTGGAAGCTCTAAGATGTTTTTCAAAAGGCAGCTGATGCTGTTTGCATGGTACCTTTCCCTATTTATTTATTTTAAATTATACCCCTTGGTATCTCTGTAACCCCATTTTGATTTGCTCTGAGCATTAAACACATTTCTATTCCTTCTTGAATTATGCTGCCACTACACTGAAATTGTTTGTAGGCAAGAATCTTTTAAGAACTGCTCTGTGTTTACAGCAGATGTACACACTGGCCATAGCTCAAAACCAGGCCAGATACATTTCATGAACAGCTCAGTTTTGCCAGAGTCACCAAAATAAGGACTTTTTGGGGAAGATCTTTAGCAGGGTGTGCAGTCAGCACAAGCAGCTGGCAAAGAGACACATCAATAATGGTCCATGGACCACTGTAGATGCAGCACCAAACAAGAGCTGCCGAGTGACTGCTGGAAACAAATGGAGGGAGAAAAACAACATTCTGCAGGTTCTGCTGCTTTGGTGGAATGAAAAAGAAAAGACCAAAGGGTTTTGGCTTGTATGTAGCACAGGATCTTTAAAAACTGAGTCTAGGACAGGTGGCGAGTTAATATACTAATTTGAAAATTATAGATGACTGAAAAAAACCAGCTCTTCAAAGCCAACAAGAAAAATTAAAACACAGGGAGGTAAAAAAGAAATGTGTAAAGTCAATTGAAAATTAAAAATTATAATATGGAAAGATGATTAGATGGAATACTTCCAAGAAACTTTTGAATAATATTAGAGAAAATACCATTTTAGGCAATTAAAGACTAAGTATAGTCAGAGTGATTATTTACAGATAACTATGTGATTGTTTGGGTAATCCTCTTAATTAAGATTTAGGAACTGAACTATTGTTACTACTCCTACAATGATGAATGTGTTATGGTAAAGAGATGGTTTGTGAACTCTGTACATTTCTGAACTGCACAGCAGCTGCATGTTGAGTCTTCACAGAGCTTTGACTCCCAGTGTGGGTTTGATAGTGCCCTGGAAGGAGATATGCCAGGCAAATCATTACTCAAGGTATTCCTCAGTAATGCAGGGTGAAATCCTACCGAAAAAACAAACAAACCAATCCCAAAAATGGATATGCACATCACTCCCCCAGACACCAAACTAGTCTGAGGGGCAAAAAACCAAGACACTATTGGGTATTGGTTACTCATTCCTTGACATCTCTGCCAACATGCATCTTCTGGACAAGATTATTACACAATTACGCTGAGCTAAACAAGCACACAGACTCCTTTAGAGCAGAGGAGTGTTTACAAACATTGTTTAGCTTTGAACATCACTGGAAAGGGAGGAAATACTTTGGAAGGCCACCCGTTTGTAGCAGAAACATTGCCCAATAAAAGATACCGAGCGAAAGAACGCAAAAAGGAGGGCGGTGTTGCTATTTTTGCCTGGCTGTCAGGGGACAGCCCAAAGAAATTTGTAGTTCAGTGAATGAGTACAGAGGAAACTCCAGATGTTAACAAGTGCCCTGCAAGAGTCAACCAGGTCCTTAACAAATAAGTGCATAGCTCACCAAATGTTACAGGCATGATCTTGCCTTGCACACCTCTTGGAGCCCACCAAACAGACAGGAACAACAGAACAGCCCCACTGTTATCTCAGGAAACTAAATAAGTCTTTCAGGACCATTCCTGATCATTTCAGCCACACAACCCTTTCCCATTTAGCATAATCCTTGCAGTTTAGAAGAAGTTTGCACACGCAGTCAGTCACAGCATAAATAGAAACTGGCAACACGACTATGACTACTCCTCCTTAAAAACCTCATGCGCCTTCTTTTCAAAGAGATTTATGAATAATGGGAACTAAATAATTCATGGCACTGCAGATGCCAGTCCAAATAGCCTCTTCCTTTCTAAGGTTTCAGTTTGTAGATGTGTGATCAAAAGCCTTCATCAGTCATGATAGTGGCATTTGTACTCAGTCCAAACAAACCGTATTTGCATCTGAATGTTTCTCATTGAAATGAGAGACGTAATATGCAAGCCAACTTCCAACTAAAAGGCATTTTATGCTATTTAAATTCAGTCAAATTAAAAGCTGAATGCAACCTAAAAGGTCTACTCTCAGAACAGTAATTTGACACATCATAAATAAGAGGCATGTTTTTGTTAAGCGGGCCTCACTCCTTGTCTGAAAATTTCACACAGCATCCTAACAGCACTGCCTCTTGAGGGATAATAGACCAAAGTCCAACATGAAAAGGAAGGAAGTAAACAGAAAACCCACTGGCAAGTAGTGCAAAGGTTTAACCTACTCATACACAGCTATGTGAAATCACAGAACCATGTAGGTTGGAAAAGACCTCTGAGATCATTGAGCCCAACCTTCAAAATCAAGCAGGTAAAAGCAGTTGCCCTGTGAAGGCAATACTAACAAGAAAAAACCTTGCCACTAGGTTTTTAAGCAAATAGGACATCAAATTTTCACCTTGTTTTATTAATCCCATTGATTAGTAAAGTGAGGATCACTGTTTGCCAGGTCCATCGCTCAGGTTTGCCACTACACTGAAAACTACCACAAGAGTCCCTCAAAAGAATAAAAAAAGGGAAAAAAGAAACCCCAGTCCACAAAGATCTCAATTAGCAAATGGAGAAGAATTTTACGTCAGCAAGGGAAAAAGCTGTAGGATCAGATTAAAATTTTTGCTCTTGCCAAGGGGAAATATATACAACTCTCATAAATTGAGGTCAATACTAATTTTAAAAAGACTATTAAGAGCCTTGAATGTCCTGAAATGAACCTTGGTGGGGATAAACAAGATAATTCTTTTAAATTGTCATGGGGGTTTACTGTAAATCCTTTACATTTTTCCTTTTTTTTCCTAAATTTTTGTGAGACTTTGCCTATTGTATTTAACAATAACATGATTTGATGAAAGAAAAAAAGCAAAATATTATGTGTGACCTCACACTGAAACATGTCACAGGTCAGTGTTTTTAATTGAAGTCCATCTTGTCTGGACTTTTTTTCTATTTAGTTGGCTTTACTGATTTTTTTTTTTTTTAAGTAAGAAAAATATCTCATTTTTATTTGCAGATATAAGAAGCACATGAATCAGTTATCCAAAATATATTATACTGAGGTCTTAATTTTAAAGTCCTTAAATTTAATTTAATAATTAGTATATACACCATACATGAGACACTCCAGAAAGAGCCCAGCGATGCTCGTATTAATTAATACACAATTTATTGAATTACTTAAGCATGATTTTAAGGTAACACTAATTTTGAAAAGCAGAGTTTATGCGAGCAAAAGGTAATAAAAAGAAGAGGAATGTACTCTAGGAATGAGACTATTCCACAGGTCCTCTACAGACTCCTCAGGAAAACAATAGGGAATGGCTTGTGGCAGACTAGCACAACACAGCACCAACTCTGTGAATGCTAATGAGTAAAGCCAAGGAAAAATGCTGGAGCATCAAATATTGGAAGATGACAGTGATGGGGGCAGATGTAGAAAAATGATTATCAACTTCAGAACCCCTAGAGCAGCATGAATGAAATCACATCCTTGTGTTCTGGGAAATAAAACAGGCAACTTGGATAGAAATAAAGACAGCCTTTAATTATCTCAAAGTAAATTGGGAGCAGCCCATGATAATTCAGAAGTGGCGTTATTATAGAACACAATGCAGAGTTAATTCAGAAATCAGTTTGTTCAAAAGCATCAACAGCTGGGTTTAATAACAGACACAATGAATCAGAAATGAAGAAAAGCTCGAGACAGAAGATTATTGAGCAATTTCAATCATATTATTAGATTTACAGCTAAACAGTGGCAAAGAACCTGTATGTTAGAATTATTTAAAAAAAGGAAAACAATACTTTGGATTGATGAGCTCCAAGAGTGTCAAGAAATGAACTTTTGCAACATTATTTTGTCCAGTTGTGTTTCAGAGATGTTTTGTTATGCTTTTACCATGCCAAAAGCTAACTTTCCCATTCCTCCTTCACTTTTAAAATAAAACAAATGCTGTCTTATCACAAGACCAATATATCATTTGAATGAAAAAAAAATGTTTTTGCACCAGAAAAGGTGCTACCTTCTGATATTTCTGTCCATATTCATTAAGATTTCCATCAGCAAATTCTCTTATTGCTTTTTCTAGTTTAAAATTTAAGTATTTGATTGTAATTGGGAAAGCATGGAAAGAGCACAATCAGATTATCAAATGATTACTGCTTGTACCACTGGCAAAGCAAAAGTAGTGGCTGACTGCAAGTTTAGTCAGAATGAGTGAATAATTTATTAAGTATTATAAAACTGTTCAAGTTGTGAAAGAAATGATCAAATTTTACACATTAAAGTAAAACAGGCAAATACTGTAATGCCATAACTTGTTCTGCATACACCAGAAATTAACAGTTTAAAGTTTTTTTTGACTAGTTTCGTTTGCTTTTTAAAGGAGGAGAATAAGACAGTGCTGTTCAGGCAAACAACACAGATTTACATCTTTCTAGTTAACCAGGAATCTTTACAGCTAAAAATATACTTTTAGAAATATTCTTTTGTCCACTCAGTTTAGTTTTTTGATGATCACCTTAGTACAACTGGTAAGGGATGTTCTGAAAACAGGCAAATAAGGTGAACACCGAACACTGGCGTTCTAAATATGTGCATCAGGTCTGCCTAAGAAGAGACTGTCAAAAACTAAATACCTAAACCAAGTTTGATGACATTAATCTGAAGTCAGGGAATGGATCAAGACAGACATAGCAACTTGACATCCTGAAAGATAAATATGTCTAATTTCTCCCCTCATATCACTATGACGACCACATAAATACTTGGTTGAACTGTCAGATGGCACATTAACAGCAAAATGCATTCTCATGTATTTTAGTACTGATTCCCAGTAAGAAAAAAAGTAGCTCCAGGAAAGAAAGAATAACATGGAAAAGATGATGCTTCAAAGTACAGTTTCTGAAACCTATACAAACATTAGCCGATTCCACCTTCCTTCTCTGCTTTAACCCACAACTGAAACACACACACAAAAAAAGAGAGATTACCATGGTATTTTCTTTGCTTCACCATTATTTTGACAAGTTTCAGTTCACAACAATGCTTTCAAGAAGAAAAACAAAACAGCTCCTGTAGTCAGCACATTGTCTGCCAAGCAAGACCGAGAACCAAGTATTCTAAGCTGCATATTGTTTAAAACTGCAATTTCAAATGAGATTCCCTTCAAAGAAACAAAAAGAATGCTGAGAAAAAAAGTGTCACTCAAGGTAAAGTGCTGGTATCAGTTCTGTGAGAAGCTGTCAACCAGAAAGTAACAGAAGTATAAATATTTGGGCTCTAAAACAACTTATGGCAAACATACAAGTGCTAAATCCATATGAGACTCAGTTTTTTTTTGTTTTTTTTTTTTTTTTTGTTTTTGTTTTTTTTTTTTTTTTTTTTTTTTTTTTTTTTTTTTTTTTTTTTTTTTTTTTTTGCTTTTAATTCTGCATTNTCTGCATTTCTAGTACTGTAATTAGGAACAGAAATATCATTTGCACAGAGGCAACACTGCATGACCTTCCATATTTCATCATATGGCAAACAATTCCAGAGATATTTTCACTACCAAGTATTCCTCTGCGTAAGCTGAAATATGGAACATACGGATAAAGTACATCTCAATGACAGCTGATCAGAAAATTTGTTGGTGGCAATGAACAAATCCCCCTGCAATGAATCATATCAAGATATACATTTATTCGAAATAATGAAAATTATTTTAGTCAACATATGTTTTCCTTCTACAATTTGAGCATTTTGTTTCCTTTAATGATGTAAGTTTTCCATTACTTTTTGTTTTGTCTTCTAAGCAAAAGAAAACAACCAGTCCTTCAATTGATTTTATATGGTTTTCAATCAGAACTATAATCTGCCATTCAAAGAGAAAGGGTAAGAAGGAAAGAAAAAAAAATGGCCTGTACAGCATGAACAAATGAAAAAGTATTTTAACAAAAAGTATGCATGTAAGAAGCAAATTCAGGCTAAAAAAGTCTAATACCCACTGAATATGACAGGGATATTTCTATTGACTTTAGTAAGCTATGAATCAAGCAATAATTATACCATTAGATTACTGAAAGAAAAATAACAGTGATTTAGGAGAAATAAATGGAAAAAAGGAAATAGCCCTAGAATAACCGGTACAATCTGATATCAACCTTGGCTAGGTGAAATTGCATTTTTCAGCATCCTGTAATGCTGCAATTATCAGTAGTCACATGCACATGTTATTATATACTTAGTGGCCAAGATGGATGATTACTGCACATTATAGACTACTGATAAAATAAATTAACCGAGAAATGTTATCAGGGGAGAATATTCACGACAAATAAACCCAATTTCTTCAAAGACTTGCTGCCCAGACAAAGTGGTGACTCACACAATAAGATCTGGGAACCAACAGACAGCCCAGCACTGTCACAGCAAACAGCCACCTCACAAAGCTGATAGAAGAAAAATGTAATTAAATGGAATCTTTAAGAAACAGAGCCATGAGATTTTCTGTCTCTTGGCAGGTATCACACCTAGTTGAGCTGTTGCTCACATGAGTTATGCTGGAAACCAGTTCAGCTAAGAGAAAACCCCCAGGAAGGTGATCATTGACTGTCAATGCCATGATTCTACTCCCCAAAACTGCCACGTGCCATTTCATACTTCCACCCTAAAACCCAGGAATGCATTGATTGACAAGTGGCATGCAGTTTTATCAGAGAATTAAGTTTCTAAAAGCTGTAGTTCATTCAAGCATAGAAAACTCTCAGTTATGCTGGATTTTGGGAAGGGTTAAAGCACCTGCTTATATACACATTTAATTATAGGTAAGAAAGACAGATGAAGGTCCTCTTCAAGCTTAGTGCCACGCTGAGTGCACAGTCATCAAAATTCCATGAAAATCTATATTAACAATAATCCCAGGTAATTTAAAAACATGAAACTCAAAGCGCTGGAGAAGACATTAAAGACATAAAAGTATAATAGCAATAAGGAGCATTAAATTCCAGAAGATAATCATCTTGACATCACACATTTTTTTAGCATTAAGCCTTTTTACACTGGGACCATTTTGAATTAAGTGACCATAAATCTGGGGGAAATGTTCCTTTCTTCTGTCCAACCCCCAAGCACTTGTGACTCCCCCTCCCCTTTTATGCCAGTACATTTCAAACTACGTGGAGAATTTAATGAAGGAACTAATGTAGCTGAAACCTATTTCTTTGCATTTCTGTTGTGCCTTCAGTTCTCTTTTTGAATTTAATCAGCACCTAAATTCCTTCATTCTACTTAACCATAACTGTGATGTAATTCATTCTCACAAAAGCACATACTAACCTCTCCCGACATCTTTAATTTGAAAGTATTTTATAAAATGCATTACAGTTAATATCAGAAACATTAAATAGCTCTCAGATACCATCTACACCTTGTCTCATAAATAGAAATTGATGCTAACATGAGAAAAAACAAACAAAAATAGCATACAACTTGAAACTTTCAGCATCCGCAAACAGGAGATGCTTAAGATGATGTTAATTAACTCAGTGAATTTGCTGAATTTGATTGAAGGTTAATTTTCAAATTTTAGCTTTAGGAGAACATACTTTTGACAGATCATAAATATGTTATGGTATCAGTAATACATAAATATGGTATCAGTAATACAGCAACTTAAGACAGATCACAAGATCACTGTAATTTATGGGCTTTTTGCATATTTGGACTCAACTGGACCAAAAAGAAGGTGAGGGGCTGGGGGGGTATGGGAGGATGAAGCCCACCTAATCCATGTAATTGGTCAATTAATTTATCAACTGTGAAAAAAGTATAATAAAATAATGAAGGGCATAGTTAAACTATCCAATTTCTTTTGAACTTTATTCCCTGAGTGTGAAAAATCTGCTGCTATGAAATCGTGCTAAACTTTCAACTGCAAAAAGGAGCCAATTTCCAAGGCAGTGTTTAATTAATTTATGGAGTTACTGCTGTGAAAGTTCATTGAGACAAATACCAAAGCTGTTTTTTAAAAGGGTTGGATAATTTTCTGATGAGAAACAACAGTGGCAGCTTTTTAAGCAAAGACAATGATTGCAAGAGTAATTAAATCTCATGCTTCAGGGTACAAAATAGAATCCCTTTGCCCCAAGTCCAGCATGAACTATTACTAATAGCATTTTCTTCAACCCATAAATGTAAACTCTTAGGTCAGCTGGGTTATTTGGCCACCTTTTAACCTTTTAGCTACTGCCAAGAGAAATCCATGGGTTAACTCAGTATGGAAGTGGCTGTTTCCATTTTTTTAAAATATATTTGGGCACTGGCAGTGTAACATATATGCATTATTTCCTGCTGTAATATTTCTACATCTTCCTCTGTGCTAAAACACTTAAAGAAACTAAAACTTTAGAAAATGTGAATAAGAGCCATTTATCCAGCAAGAAACAATAAGAAGGAGGTAAAGTGGAAGGAAGGACACACGTGTAAAGTAATAAAATTGTACAAAATTTGACTGTCATTTCATTGTCCATGTATTTAGCAGATAAAAATAATGAGTCCAGACAACACATCTCATAATACTTCACAGTAAGTCTCTTACAAAGACAAGGAAAACCCACAAAATTATCAGCAGCTGGTACTTAGTTATAAACAAGTGGAGAACTTCAGAGTTTTATTAAAAAAAAAAAGAAAAAAAAAAAAAGAGTCAAATCCTGATCACATTTAGGCACCTATGTTCACGAATATACACACTAAAATTAAAATGGGAAAAGCAGTTTAACAGTGTTGCTTGAAACCACTAAGCTCTAGAAGTATACATTCCCAAAAGTGGCAAACACCACTTCTAAAGGAAATGGTGAGTGAAACAGCACAAAGCCAACAAAGGAGGTGAAGTCCATGCCATACTTCATGATGACATTTTTTTGTACTTTGCAATGCAATAATTCCAAGGACAGCCTGCAAACAACTGCAGCCCACTGGCAGCTGCCCCACACCTGAAATCCAGGTGGCTGCATTATTGATTCTCCCCTCATCACTGCTGGTAAGACATTGATCACAGAGGAGTCAAAGCTGAAAATCCCTGACTCCTGAGGTGCCACTGGGCTGTGTCAGTGAGGCTGCTCAGAACGGGCACATTGCTGCTTTCTTCCCAATTACTGCACAGAGCAGCCAGGAGAGAGAGAGCTGCTCACTCTGGGAGCAAGGCCATGTGCTTCCCCAACCTCTGGCACTGTCAGCTCTCACAAACAAGTGACAGCAGCACCACTGATTGCAAACAGTTTGCAGAACCCCTGTAACAAGGGCCTGAGTAAATGCATTTCAAGTTAGATTCAATATTCTCCCATGTCCCCAAGGCTTTCAGAAGTTGCCATCTTCAGCCACATCAGCACAATGTGCCGGAGTTACTCTGTCTGCAGTTTCTGTACTCTATAAGTTACATCATTCAATAGCAAAATAAAAACAAACAAAAACCCAAAGAAAACCCCAAAACCCCACCAAACAAAACCAAAACAAAAGAAAGCCACAGGAACTCACCTCCTTCCTGAGGAATTTTCAACTCAAAAACACGACAAAAATTAGAAAACTAAACCAAGAGCTTTTCTGAAACGGTCCCTTCTATTTTTTTTACTCGAGAATTAAAAGCAGTTATCTACAATAAGAACAAAAAATCTAAAAATCCCACCTCCCTCTTATTGTTGAAAGCAATAATGATAGGTTTAGTTCTAACAGATTAACAGTTATCTGATCTATTTGAGCTTAAGAGAGACCTTCAGAATTATTAACTGATCTATATAAAAGACAGTTGTCAGCAGACACCCAGATTCAGAGCTTTGTTCACTCCATTCACCAGACTGAAATTCAGGAGCTTGGTCACAACATTTTCTGTTATAGCAGCCGATTATTTCACTTTATTCTAGGGGTTACAAATTAATTTTATGGCAAATGTAGAAGAAAAACATACATACATTTATTTTTAGTGTTTAATTTCATGTATCTCTGACAACAGCTGCATAAATGAAAATGTTTTGACCAGGAATTTGACCAAATGACTCCCGAGGTCTATCCCAACTTAAACTGTTCTGTGACTGACGAAGTTCCTGTTACAATGCAAGAGGAACTTCCTCTAATTTGTAGGTAGAGGAAAAATCTTTTATTAAATCAGTTTGTAGACATGGAAAAAAAGTAACACGAATTTACCAGCAATGAAAAAAAAAGGACCAGGAAATAAAAGAGGATCAGTGAAGTGGGGCTAGCTCAGAATATTCACTCTTGCTGTTCCTAAGGCTGTGAGGGCCGTAAAAAAAATCATCACTGTGCAGTCAACAGAGTGTGGTAGTGGCTCATTAGAAAACACTGTCATCCATTAATCTCCACATGGATTTTACAACCCCTTTAAAATCTAAGCATTATTTCTCCCTTGCACCAAGTGTGAGTGCAGACGTGCCAGCTCTAAGCCTGGCACAGGAACACCCAGGGCAGAGAAGCTGCTCACTGCCTGAGAGCATTGGAACCATCACTGCTGGCTGGTTTTCTCCAATAAATTTTACACATGGAATGTGTAAAATTTATTTTTCTTCAATAAATTGATCATGGAATCCTTGGGTGAGAGAGGAGCTGGGTATTCCAGGCAATTCTGACCTCAGAAAATGTCATTATCATGGGCTGCTCTTGCAGTAGATGGAAAACTTTCTTCATGAGGGTAGCTGAACACTGGGACAGGGTGCAAGAGGAACTCAAGAATCTCAGTTGCTTGGTGACACTCCATTTTACATGCAATGAACTAATCTCCAACTCTCCACTTCTCAACTTCACCTTGGGTATTTTATTAATAAATTACATATTGGGTACATTGAAACACTGATAGGACTTTTGATCACACTGGAAAAAGAATACTTTATCTGCCTGTACAATTACAGTTCTTCTAATATTTACTAATTGTCATGACTTGTGAGCACTGAGAAAAAAAAAAAAAAGCCATTCCTGAATTATATTAGGATTTAGAGATATTATTCTTGATGGAATTAAGATTTGCATAGGCACCGAACCTCAAGTGGGGTTGTGTATGAAAGGAATTTTTCCTACTCTGGTGGCAAATCAAGAATTTTTATACGAAGCAGCCTTTTCTCTTGAATTACAAACAGGTTATTAGAGAGCTGATACACAGTTTCAGTAGATTAGAAAGAGATAAGAACAGTATTTGCTCCATTAAATTGTAACTATGTTCTCCATGGTGAGAACTTTTAAGTTGCTTATTCATTGTACACAAAATTCCAAACTAATTTATATTAAGGGTGATTTAGGGTACCAAACAAACACTGAGGCATCTCAAACCCAAGAGTTTGGCAATTGGAAGACCCAAGAGACTCAACAGTCTTGCAGTGCCTTTACCATCAAACTGTTCCTCAGAGCAGCCAAGTATAAAAGGGTGCTCACAAGCCACTTTGGGCACTGGTAATGGAGAATTCTGCTAGAAAGATGGTAAGACTTGTCCAGGAAAGCTCTACAGCTACAGAGGCCTGAAACAACCGCATTCCATGGTGCAGCAAAAAAACAAACAAAGCAAACTCCAGCAAAGTTTACCTACTCCCCCTGCTGTAATGGCAAAACCTCTGTTATACCACCACAGCAGAATGTGCTCTCCAGGGTTTCAAAGGCTGACTTGATCCAGACCACCTCAGACACACCCAGAGACCCTCCTCATGCCACTTCAGGAGCAGCAGCAGCCCAGAACACAGCATTGCTTAACAGTGCCTTTTATTAGCAATTTTATAGTAGGTTATGCTCATCATCAAATGCTTCCATAGTATATGTGACATAGACTACTCAAGTATTTCTTAATGTTTCTGTCAATGCTTTTGTTAAAATTCATCAATGTACTTAATTTCCACGGACACTTCACAAGTTCTATGGTACTGAAAACGTCATGAACTCTCTCCCTGTTGTTCCATTTCTCTCTAAAAACTCACCCTCCTGACACGTTCTCTCTCCCTAATAAATAACATTCCAGTTCCTGACCTTCAGGGCTGCAAAATGTGTACTGCATCAAGACACATGTTAGATTACAGGCAGTAAGGCTGTGTTTGTCTTCCTATGTAATTACAACTAAAAAAAAAAAAACAAAAACAAAAAACCAAAAGCAACTAAACAAACACACACACAAATAACCCAAAAAACCTTAGTTTTAGAGGAATTTATTACAGCAAGAACAAGATCAATATTTTACGTCTGAGGTTATTAAATTTCTATTAAAGATCCTATTCATCAAAAACATCTACACATGTATTCTTCCAATTTTTAATCCACTAAAGACACATGTGGCATTATGTGAGTAAGTCAGAAGAGCAAAGAAAAATATCCCTGGCAATGGCTATGGGTGGCAGTTTAACACTGATATTGATTAAGCACTGGGAATATGCTGGAACTTGACAGAAAAGTCTCCTGACTGTAAAAAATCAATGCAAGATCAATCTGCTCATTTTCTTTGCAGATTGGGGAATTGCACTGTTGGGTGTAAAGACAAACTTCCAGCACTGAGCACACCCCGTGCTTCATCCTTGTCCTGCTTCTCACTCATCCTCATCCAGTGTAACTTTGGCTGCTCTGGAATGAGGGGACAGGCTTGGAACCCTCTGGGTGAACAGGATGGGAAAATGTGGAAAGGAGAGCACTGAGCATTTATGACACTCAAACTCAGTCAACTCATGGAGATGCCTGACTTGCAAAATGCAAAACAAAACAAACAAACAAACCAAAAAATCAAAATCAAAGATGTCTTAATTAGTGGAAAAACAGTCTTAGTTTAGGCTTCCTCTCCAGCTTGCCCTTTAGAAGAATTTGTCTCTCAGGATCTCTTAAAAGTCATGCTTATGCAGAGGTGACATGGATGTTTCCTCAAATATGCTTCTGGCATTAAATTAAAGGTGAGTTGGTTTTTTTGTTTGTTTGGGGGTTTTGTTTGTTGGTTGTTTTTGGGGGGTTTTTTTGTTTGTTTTTTTGTTAAGACTCTGAGGACTCCACCATTCAACAACAATTTATNTAAATTAAAGGTGAGTTGGTTTTTTTGTTTGTTTGGGGTTTTTGTTTGTTGGTTGTTTTTGGGGGGTTTTTTTGTTTGTTTTTTTAAGACTCTGAGGACTCCACCATTCAACAACAATTTATAGGAAAGAAGAAAGAACTTCCAAAAATGCCTGTCATATGGCCTCCACCTCAAACTGCAAGAAATGCATGCACACAGGTGAAGTGATTGGTTAAAATAGGCCGAAACTTTTTAATTTTCTTTAAAACAGCAACAAATGGCTGGACTGTAAACTGGAATTTGGATGCTCACTTCCACAAAGTGCACAACAGCAGAGGGTAAGGATCTCACTATGGTTACAAATCTTACTAGACTGAGCACTATACAAACATCAGGGCATAAAATCCCTGTCCATAGAACTGTTAATCCCTGTTAAGAACTGTTAGCACTGCACAAAGAGAGCCAAGTCATCAAAAAAGTTCTGCAGGCCCTTAGCACATGTTTCTTTACAAGAAAGGAGCAGAAATCGTGACTGGGGCAATGAGAAGGGTGTTTCTGAGAAAAAGAGGAGCAAAATAATGCAGTAATCACTACAAACACAACACTCTAAGGACAGATTAGCCTCCTGTCAAGTTAGGAGGCAGAGGAAGCACCTCCTTGCAAAGATCTACACAGATGGACCCTTAGACCAGATAAAGGTCACTAGTCCAAGGATTAACAACATCTGAATATAAGCACATCCCCATTTTGTTGGTCATACTTCCTTTACTGCACAGCAAGCCCAGAGGTTAAAAATATATAAATGTATTTGATAAAACTTAAGATTTTTCCAAATAGCACATAAGAGAGAGAGGAAAAAAAAAAAAAGTATACTTGTTCTAGAAAGATAAAACATTTTATATGGATTTTTAATTTAAATATTTGTTCTATCATAAAAAGAAAATGTAGACCAACAAAGGCCAGGATTAACAAAGAGCTCCCCTTTTCCTTCAGCTCTTTTTTAAGGGCTTGTCAGTTTTTTATTGTACATTCACTCCTCTTTAGACTCCTACTCATATTATTTAATTTTTCTGCTGGCCTGTAGGTAACAAGTCTGTTGTCAGCCTGTCTGCATATGTCCATCAGATATGCACAGGGAATAAAATGTTTAGAACAGGAGACAAAGGACTATTCCTCTACTCCTGCCTGACAAAAATCAGATTCCCTGGAAGCTGAAGCTAGCTACACCACTTAACAGTGGCAGCAGGCTGAAGAATGCTTTTTATTTACAAATATTATTTGTAGTGTAGTGGAACATGCATTGCAAGATGGATCTCTCTATCTGTAAAGTGGCTAAAATAAGCTGCTGCACGTAGAAAAACATAATTTGCCAAATCTGATATTTTAACTATCCACAAGAAGGAAAATAAAATTTACGTATAGAAAAAAAGTCTATGCAATTAAAAATGTATTTAAAACCACCCTTGAATATTTTGCATTTCTTTAAAAAGCCTTTCAATGACTGCTTTGCAAGGCCTACAACGTGGAGACACCTGGAAGCTCTCCTTTATAAAAATGAACACACTGAAATTCATTGGACTTCCAGTGACTAAAACACCAATGTATTCATTAAGTATCACTATAACTTTACAGGTGGAAGCTCCTCTCACTTCACCTGCAGCACTCAGTGGGCAAGATTCAATCAAAAGCTCACATAAATATGCTTGCAGAGGCATTCAGCTTTGTGCTTTCCTATTAGTTTATTTCCCAGCTTAATCAGCATTTGTAATGCACTTCTGCCACTTGCATGAACACAACACACTGTAATAACACTGACTGTGATTGATCTTTCTTCATATGGACTTGCTGTTAGTGCAATTATTTATTTATGATATACTTTTATGAAAATCACTATTTCATGTATGAACGTCCCTAAACGATCCCCATATGCAGCAGTAATTATTTATGATATTTTGAGGAATTATTTAATATCTGCACTCAGCCAACTAATTTTTATGAGACAAAACTCAATGCAAGATGCCAAAAGTGGCGTCCTGAATTTGTCAAGTACACTTAACTGATTGCAAACTACAATAACAAAGATATTAGCTAAGAGAAACAGAATATTCAAAGCTTTTGAATCTGAGGAAGACAGTGCATATTCATATACACTCTCACTGACAGACATTTACAAAATAATTAACAGGTAATAAGTAAGTAGCAGAAATTAAGGGCCACTATCAAAGAAACTAACAGTTATCTACACAGGAAAATAAATTCATCATAGGGCTGTTAATTTTCAGACTCTGAAGTTCTGAAATTTCAAGTTATTCTTACTTCCTTAAAACCATATGATCTAGAATACATCTTCACCGTTCTTGAGGGAGCAAACAAGGATATCTTTCTGTTTCAATAAATAGGTGGAAAATTTATTATCCTCAGAATAGCTACATTCAGCAATATTTATGAAACCATATTCTGGACTGGAGGACTTTTCATGAAAGAAAAAAAAAGCAAAATAATTAATTTAGTAGCTATAATCACAACAAGTGCTCAATTCCATCAGTTTGTTATATATCCCTGTCTGAAAGAGCAGAGCTCCAATTTCACCAGAAAAAATGTAGGCACACATTATAAGAGAGGCACATCATGGAGAAGCAATGAGGAAAGAAATAAACTAAGAAATAGTGCAGTAACCATCTGCCTTAAAGCAACAGTGTGAACATAAGCAAAGCACAGAGAAAGGGTTAATTAGTGTTGGAGGTGGAAGCCACAGCCAGGTGGAGGCTGAGGAGCAGCTTCCAAAGGTAACAGCAGGAAATGTTCCAGAGGGGTGTGAAGGGGTGTTGCTGCCTGTGGGCTTGAGAGATTTTAGCCTGCTAGCAGCCGCTCACTTCTTCCCAAGGAAAAATTTCTCCAGAAAGTTTCTTCTCAAAACAATCTTGGCAAACAAGTATCCTTTCTCAAAACAATCTTTTTGCAGGTAGCATTTTGCTGTTTCTCTAGTTAACTAATAGGATTAAAGAACTGTCATTCCTATTTACTAATTATGTTAAGTTTGTATCAGAATGCCTTATAAAAAGTAGTAAGAATTAGAAAATAAAGCCTCCTTTTTCTATGCTCTTTGCCTTCTGAAATATTTAGTCTTTCTTTCGTGTCCTACAGCGACACCTGCCCTTCTGACAGACAGAGGAGCTCACACAGCTTTTAGCAGGAGCTCAACCAGCAGAGCTTTAACCAGTGCTGACAGCACCTGGGCCCATGCACCCAGCCAGGAGAGAGGAGCAGCAAGAGCTGCCGTGCAAAATCTGACTGACACCTCTGCAGAGCAATCTCCAGCCTGTGCTGACAAAGCCCTGGAAAGGAGGAGTTCAGCACCACTGCAGCTCAGCCCAACGAAGAGAAGCTGCTGGGATAAGCCTGTGTCCGAGCTATTGGACTGAGCAGCTGACCCAGGAGAGATGGTCAGCAGCCATTCCCTGAAGCAGGAAAACCATTTGCTGCTGCCATCTGTAAGTCATGAGACCCAGTTGTCCCACTGTGCCACAAAAGCAAACAAAAGCTCAAAGGACTGCTTAAGAACAAAGAAGCATAGAGAACTTTGGACCAGTGAGGATCCTCCAAAGTTAAAATAGTTCAGATGTCATCTAAAGCTCTCTCTTTATATATTTGGACACACAAAAGTAGGGCATGAGAGACAAAGGACTCAGGGCTCAGTCCTTAGCAGAAGTCCTTGAGAAGAAACAGAGAACATTAAAATCTTATCCTCTGCAGAAAAAAACAAATTGATCAAGGAAAATTTTGTTTGCTGAAACTGTCATAACTTATCATGTCATCCAGATGATCTGACAACACATGGTTGTATCAAGAGATGTAAACAGTTTAGCTTGTTTGCTACAAGCATTTCAAAGACAGGTCTGGAGTTGTTTCATACTCCTCTCTTGCTTGATTATGGTACTCTTGGTCCTACTGACATGAAACTCCAGAGCTGCCTTTGGCGCAGAAGGGCCGGAGAGCTGGATTGAAACGACACCTCAGACTTTACGTCTCTTGTCAGATATGCTCTGTGGAAATAATATCACAGACAGCAAAATGGGGCATGAACAACCACACGCCACTTTGACATCAATCCCTCTGTGCCCAAATCTGCAGCTTAGCTCAGGTCTGCTGGAATCTGTGCTCAGCTACACCAGGCGCTTCCACCTCTGGGGAGTTTGTGGATGTTCCATCACGATTCCACCGGGCAGTAAGGGGAAAACCTCTGTTGCCCAGATTTAAGCACCTGCCTAGATCCTTGCACGACCTTTTGGCCTTATTTTAATATCTCCTGAGAAAGAATAAAACAATTTTTAAAAAGTTTGTTCCATTCCTTTAGTCCTTTGCCCAAGCTGATTTTCGGTGTGTTAAATATGAAAAATAGTAGCTCTGCATCACTGAAGATAGGACACTGAGACTTTAGACAGGAAATTTTATGGATTTTATAAAAGGCAGGACATTAATCAGTATAATGATGACATTTACTCAAACAAATGACCATAATACAAGGCAAATGTATTAGCCACCTTAACGAGTAAGATGAAGGACACCACCAAATAACCAAAGGTACGCTTTGTTCTTAAATATGATTGCAGGATAAACTGTTCTCCAAGGAAAAGACAAATGGATGGATTTGCCAGATTCTGACACCATAATCATCTTTTATACCCGGTGTCTGAAGAATGGTGAGATGGGTTGACCCCAAGCAGCACCTAAGCCTCCATCAAGCTCACTCTTCCCCAGCAGGATGGGGGAGAGAAAAGGACGGTCAAAAGCAAGGGGCGGGCGGGGGGAGGGGGAAGTGAATTGAGATAAAGAAATTTTAGGAAAGAAAAACAAATTAAAAAACCAAACTCCAAATCAATTGGAGAAAAGTGGAAAAACTGCAGACTAGGCACTGCTCAGTAGGAGCCAACAAACTCAGTCACAAATCCAAGGCACAGCACCTCACAGGCTGCTATGAAGAAAATTAACTCCACGCCAGGCAGAGCCAATGCAAGGGTCTATCTACAGGCAAACTATAAATCTTTTGTCAAGAAAAAAGCTAAATGGAACTAAGAATTACTAAAACTGGTAAAATATCAGAGCCTGAACAGCTAGGCCCCAGTGAAATTTCTCTAATAATAAAAGGACAGCAAGCAAATTAATGGCTTGGAAAGAGATTCATTGGGTGAAATTTACCAAGGGAACAGGCGATGGAGGATTTCTCTTTTCTGGAACAAAAAATATGTCATAGTTCCACCTCAAAAATTCTGAATGGGGAAGCCACAGTGTGTATTTTTTAGTTTAGTTCAGTAAATTTAGGGCAAGACCCAAACATATTCATTACTGGGAATGAGGCAAAAGATACTGATGCACAAATTGAAGGTAATAAATTACTTATTGGCTTTGCTCTTGCTCATACAATGTAAAGAGGCAAAAGATGAGAATATAATAGAAATATAAGACAGCAGTAGTTTACCACCTCAGAAGTTAGTCATTATTGTATAAATCCCATACTAGTAAGTAATGCGAGATGATGATGCCATAATTGTCTGATATTTCTCTTCACATTTTAAGTCTGAATATGTTCCACATGAAGCCAGAGACTGACAACAAAAGAGTCCAAAATCGCTGTTTAATGTTTCAACACTGATGCACTGTGCAAAGTGGAAAGCCATCTGATCAGTGGAAAGAGAAGTGAGACCAATGTGCTCCATAAAGACTGCTGGGCTCAGAATATTAATTCTACTCTTTGCTTTGCCTTTCACTGACATGAGGAAACCAGAAAGAATGACCTTATTCTAATGGCGGTATCTACACTCTGCTTGCACCACATTTTAATACAGAAACTTCTCTCTCCCTTGAGGGCAAAGCCTCCTTCCAGGTGTATGAAATCAATTCTAATCATAATAAATTCTCATCTTAAGCTCATAGTTAGGCTGCCTATTTTGTTATTCAAGATGTCACAGAGTTATGCTTCTGATTTCAGCTCCTTACTCAACTCTTCCCAGTATCTCCTGCCTAAGAGATTCCAGTCCTCTGCCTTTTCTTCAGTGCTATCCATTTATGCCTACACCAGTACTCCTGCCCCTTGGCACCATCTTGTACACAGACCTTTAATTATTCCATTAAACCAAACCCTTATGAGACCTAGAAATAAGCTACATGATATCTTTTTCAGTAACCAGTGCCTGGTCACCAAATATTTTTGTTGCTACTGATTCTTGTCCTTCCAGGTCTGACAAAAATAGTGAGATTTTTCTCTACACTTTTACTTCTGGAACACAACCAGCAGCAAGCCAGCAGAATTTCACCGAGTATAAAATACATACAAAGCTCAGAGTTAGTCAAAAGGTGATATTAAATGGCTACTGGCAAGGAATTCTTACATAGAGTAAAAAATTGGTCATTTTTGTCCCTGAAAGACACTTAGATTCAAAGCAGATTTTAATAATACAAAAACTTTGACAACTATTTGCACAGATTTAACAAAGATTGCAATATTATGGTATACTGTGAATTACCTGATTTTTTTCTCAGTAAATTGACTACTGATATAAGAGCACTAGTGACTTGATAGTTCATTCTGTAAGATATTCCTGAGATTATTATTACCATCATGACCTAAATCAGTTTGCAATTAACATTTTTAAAATATATATTTCTGTTAAATGTTAAAATATATATATATCTCTGTGAGGAACAAAAAAAACCTCAAAAAACCAAAACAGAGTTAGCACTGATATTCTCACAATCTTAGGGACCTGAAACTCTAATTTGCAATGGCATTATGATCTATGGCTGACACCAGGACACCCAATTACATTTCACAAAATAAAATCCATGCAGCTTAGGAACTCTGAATCCAAAACTATCAGATGGACTTGGTAAGACCATCTGCAGATAAGTTTGCTTTTTCCTTCTGACATCAAAACCAACAGGCATCAGATTTTTCTGACTAAGCCTGACATTCCTGCTCAGACATCCAAAGCAAACTTTTCAATAAAAAAGATACACTGATTGAGGATACCCTGAGGGAAAGAAAAAAATATTTATGAGTGACAGGAAGCTGACTGCTGAAAATGTATATCCCACTCTCATCTACATGCAAACACTTCAGAAGCTGGAGGGAAGCTATAAAACCTAGTTTGGGTATTAATTTTATGTTTCCTCCTGCAAACTAACTCCTCACAGCAAGCTTAAAATAACAAGTAGGAACTTATTTTTATTTTTTAATTTTTTATCTGCTTGCTTTATGGCAGCAGGATATGGGGTCCTGGCCAGGCTTGGGCTGAGGGGTCACACACGATCCCCCCCCTGTTATTTGCCCACCAAACAAAAGGAGTTTTTGCATTCTTCAGCAGCCTGGTTCTGAGCTCTAACAAATTCCCTTCAGGACCACTATGCTTGTAATGAAAGACTTTGAACTTCACACTCAGAACTAAAGAAGGATATTTCAGAGCAGAGATTTTTATTACCTGAAAGTTTCCAAAGGCAGTATGAACTTGCACTAACTGAACCAGGAATATTTAACCACTACAGTCATATAAAATGCATTTTAATGAACCCCTGGAGGAATGAAGCACAGCTCTTTGTTTTCCTCCTCTAAGTTGGGGAGAATTTCCTTGGAGCAGCTCCATTTTCTTCCACTGACAGAGGAAAACATAACGAGGGGCAAAAGCATTGGGCCAACACTCAGCCTCCCTCTACAAGTGCAGTGAGAGAGAAAATCTTCATTCCCTACCAAAGACCATTCAGCACTGCTCTGAACGTGAGATTCCTCTCCCTGTCTTGAGTGAACAAAACCCAAAAAGGCATTTTAATTAATGTTGTGTCTTAATCACACCATTCTTATTAATAAAAAATAGGGTTTTGCACTGATGGAAGGAAAAAGTGACATTTCCAGCTCCAGTACTGAACAACTGGACATCACCAGCAAATGACAGCTTGCCTCAAGACCGAATTAGATGATGTCATGATTTTCATGCTCACAAATGGAATTTAATTTGCAAACAGAAGAATAAATTGGGAAAAAAAAAATAAAAAACCAACTATGAAAACAGAAATCTTGGTGACCTGGTAATATGGTAATGATGACCCTAAACTGCTGAAAGAGCTGGAAAGCAAAACACCAGCTTTGAGAAAGGGAGAGGGAGGCATAATGCTTTAGACACAGGTTTTGACCATTTTACAGAAATAATGTAAAACTCACAAACATTTGCTGTTAACATATTAAGCCAAACAACGACTTTTAAAACAGCAAATCTGCCCCAGAAACTCTGATGTAAAATTGCTGTCAAAATCTCAAGTGAACAACCCCAGGTGCAAGTATCTTATGTGAAAAGGCATTTTCAGTTCTAAAAGCAGGAGCTCCAAAAGAACCAGGCTTACATAATGCCAGTTTTATTAGGGTGGTGGGAAATATTTATTGTAACAAAATTTGATATAATCATACTCGTTGCCTTGTCTGACACGCATTTTGGACACATTAACACAATTTATTGAATTAAGTGCATATTAAAAATTCAATCACTGTCATACTTCAAATTGCTTTCTCCTGACAGATGAGAACAACAGACATCTCACATTTATTCACTATTTCATCTTTGCCTTCTGAAATTCTCACTTTTTAATATCTGATGTATTCCAGGTGACAATGCTGAAACATTCACATTTGGGAGGAAAATATTAGACTGAAAATCTGATATTTTTTCATTGCAGTCTTTGTCTTTTAAATGTGACAGACTTTTTATACATTCAGAATGCTCCATATATGCATATATTTGCACACAGATATGTATATACATAAATGTGTGTTGCTCCAATGTAAAGACTTGCAGTTATGAAATTTAATAGCTTTCAGAATTGTGAGTAATGAATTCATAGCTGAACCTTAAGGAATACTTTGTAAAGCAAATTCTGGACTTCATTATTATTGATGGTTTTTATGAAGCCCATTAAAAAGTGAATAGAAAAAAGAAACAAGAGAAAACTTTTTTAATGTTCGCTTTATATTTATAACCTGTTAGATATGTTATGGGCTTACACAAATTGGCAAAGCCTTGTGCAACTGAATTTTAAGAGGTTATTTAAAAGAGTGGAACAGGAAAACAAGCAAATTTCTTATTAGTCATAGCTAAGTTACTTAGAGAAATCCTTTCATTATATAAACAAGATTCTCTACAGCAGTTAGTGAGGATGTGTATAAAATAAGATGCTAATGAAAACAATTATGGAAATTTATTATTGGTATATAAATATTAAATTCAGAACAATCCTTTTGCTTCCTAAATCAAACAAACCCCAAGTATTTATTACTTTAAAAACATGAAACTCACTCCCAATCCTACAGAAAATACTTGCTTGGCAGGGCCTTCATTCCTTACACATTTATGTTGAATTCAGAGGGCCACTGAAGAGCTCCAATTCTTGCCTCTGAGAAAAGCTATTTTCTATCTGTGGTCTTCACAGAAAAAAAAAAAAAAAAGGGAACTACTCAGGCTCTCTCTG
>VXBB01001693.1:176478-189442 GCA_013399915.1 Illadopsis cleaveri
GGTAACTACTCAGTCTCTCTCTGCTTTAAAATTTCCTTTTTGTCCTTTCAAAAATTTTAAAGAAAAAATTCAAAACATTTGGACTGACTTAATCTACTACTACATCTTCCCATTTTGTTTTAATTCCAGCTACACCACTTTGCTCCAAGTTTTTGAAGGCTAAATCTAAATTTCAAGTTTAAAAAAGAACAAACAAACAAAAAACGAACCCAAACTTTTGTCACCCCCTTGTTTTTTCTTCATTTCTGTGGCTTTTTGGTTTTTTAGGTGACCTTCATCAGAGCCTCCTCATTTCCCCCTCAGCTCTCTGCAAGATTCTCCAAGTCTTTACCAGAGATCTCCTGGGCATAATCCCACCCACAAACTCATATAACATGATGTCACAGTTTTAAATACCTCTCCCACCATTCTACCTCTTTATTCTCCTTCTGTTCTGCCATGCCCAAATTAAAAATCTCATTAGCCCCTTCCTCTGGCCTTTTATTATGGATGTGTAGCATGTATTTCAGATAGATTACACCTCAACTGAAGCTTTTAATTCTGCACCATCCCTTCCTCCCCACGTCTCCCTTTTAAAATCTCTTTCACGAGTACTTTCTATAGTAAGAACCACCTGCATCTCAGCCTTCTAAACTTGACTTAAATCACTGTACTTATTATACCCTCTGATAAATCCTTCATCGTTTTGGTCCACAGATGCTTCTTGCATAGCATCTCTGAAATATAACCCTTCTAATCTTTTTTAGAGAGAGAAAAAGAAAAGGAAAAAAAAAATAAAAACAAAATTAAAAAAAGCTCATTCTGTCTTGTTTTGGCTGACACAAGTGCAGTTTTGCTCAGTTCAAATCTGTTCCAGGTGTGGCTACCACCAGAGAAAAGACTCATCAGTGCAGATAAATACTGCACTATCCCATTGGTAGTGGCTGCTCCAGTGTGAATGCTCTCCATCACCTCAGGGAAGCAGCACATTCTTGCATTCTAAACCCCATTACAGCTCCGTAGAGACCCAAGGAATCTCACCTGTGCATCAACACATTTCAAACACATTTATATAATTTTGTTTATTGCGTAAATGTAAGCCTTCTTCATTTTCTCAGCCTTCTTGTCCTATCCTCTTCTCCACCTCAACATTGATACCAATTTCTACTTCTCAACCAAAGCTGGAAGCCTCCAAAGTCCATTTTAATAGAAAGGGCAATTCTACAAACCTAAAGTGTTGATCTTCTTGAAACAGCCCCTCAAATCCACCCTCCTCATGCTGCCAGGACCACAACAAAGAGCTCTTAAAACATTCAACCTACAGCCCACTGTGCCAAACAGGACTGTAACACCATCTTATTTCTCTGTTTGATCTTTTTTTTCCCCCTTTATAGTTAGCTTTTCTATTCTTGCAAGACACAGATCATATATTACCTTTCTGTGCTTATAGATCAAGTAGTACAGCACAGTTTTATCACTTACACAGGGAACAAATGGAAAACATTAATGTAAATTAACTAAAAAGCTGACTTTGACAACACCTTTCTTAATCTCAATAAGAATACAGCCAGTCTTTAGGAACAGCTGGAGCATGGCTTATATTTTACAACCACTTTTTTAAAAAGAAAAGCTGTATCAAAATATTAGGCACATCCATATCAGAAATAGGCAGGGGAGGGCAGAAGGGGGATCAGTATTCCTCTGTAGCAAAATGATTCTTAAATATTTTCACTTAAAAAAGCTGGGTCTAGCCTGACAGTGTAGTCAACAGTTAATATTTATGCTCATATGAGAACTTTCTAGCCCAAGGAAGAAAAAAAAAATGTTCTTTGTCATGTATTTTATAGTTTGGTCTCTTGATTATTTAGACATTCAGCATCCATAAACAAGCAGTTTATCCATGAGATCAGCTATGTGACACCAAAATTAATGGACCCCTGAGAAATACCCTTCAGAAAAAAAAAAAAAAAAAAAAAGAAGAAAAGAAAAAAAAAAAGTGATTAGCATGCTTACATATGGCTTAAAGAAAAGCAGAAAATTGTGCAAGAACATAAATGTCTCTTAAGGCCTCACTTTCTGCAATCATATGGATGAAAGCAACACTGTATTTTTGGTAACTGCTGCTTCACAAAGTACTGCTCATTAAGATACAAGCCTATGTCTAACAGAAGTGACAAAGGCATTATTTCAAATGCTGTAACTGAAAAAAGAAACAAAAAATAACGCAGCAACTTAAACCAGTAAAGGACAAATTGATTCATAAGCCAAAATACTCCCTCATAATACATCAAGACACAGTTTCTCACTGGCAATGCTACCCTTTTATATGTCTAACTAGACAGAGAGATCTAAAAACACATCTATCATCAGCCAGACTATTTCTCAAGTCATTTAAAACAGCAAACATGCAAAGACCTTGCAGCACAAGCTTACCCTTTCAGCTTGTCCTAACTCTGCAGCCCAGAGCTTTTTACGCCAAATGGGACATGGCTTTGCTTTCAAGAGGAACCCTTATGGATTCTTTTCACTTTCCTGCAGATTTGCTGCTAGAATTTATAAGCAGCACTTCAAGCCTTTTCTCCCCCTCGTCCACACTGGTTTAACTTCTTTATGATGATAGATAATTGTTTTGGCCCTAGGCAAGGAATGTGCTCTCTGCTTAGGAAGATGGCTGCACAGCATCTTTATAAGGGAGCCAAATGAGGAGAAATAGGATAGTTGCAGAACATTACATTTTTTTTAATCTTATCAATTATTGAGGAAATACTCTTCTATTTGGTATGGTAAGAATACTAATAAGAGGTCAAAATACAATATTAGGCTCTTGGTATTGGTGGGGATAAGAGACACGACGAACAAAAATTCAAAATAAACGTTGTTTAATGAATATGGCAGCAACACCAGGATTTACCTAACACTTAAACTACAGAAAACAAGCATTACTATTACAAGAATAAAGGAAAACTGAAATGAATCCAAGTAATTGAAAAACTCAGGGAAGTCCATCTTCTGCACAATCTATATCTTCTTTCTTACTGAACCATAAATATATCCTATTTTTTATGGCAATCAGTATAATCTGAGCTAATATAACAAGAAACAAATTTATAAAACATATAATCAGTACATCTATACTGAAAAGGTGTTATTCATTAACGAGGGCAATAATCTAATTGATTCACAAATTCTGTGTATCTGAAAAGGCAGGCTTAAAGATTTTTTTAATCAGGAGAACAGAAAAACCAGATACTTAAAACCTTCTTTCACAAATGAAATTGAAGGTGAATTTTTGAAAGCTGTGAGGTGGGGCCTCTGCAGGCAACTCAAAACTGTGTACTACTTTATTATGCTTCCTCCTCCTCTTTCAAATGGTATCAATAATTGTCAGGGAAGCTGGATTTTCTTTTTTTTTTTTTTCTGTGTTGAACCCAGAACGAGGAGAAAAAACCCTGATCACAAAAAGCTAACACACAGAGATAGAAATTCCATAAAGGACTTAAAGCACTAGAAAAGAAGCACAGGCAAAGACAGTCCTTCTCATCACCTTAAGCAGTTCTATCATAACAGCTATAATTCTTTTTCCTATTTCCCATATAAGTCTGTACCTCCCAAGGACAGCAGATATCATTACAGGAATACTTGAGGGAAATCTCTCCACTCATACTGATGTTTTTTATTCTGTAGTGGAAGCACCAAAACCTACACTTTGTAATGACACATTAGAATACAGGCAGCCTTCAGCTTTCCTCTATTTCCATTATTTTGTTGTTCCTTTTCTTTTTTTCCCTCCATTCAGTCACTACTTAGAACCCCTTAAGTTACTAAAGAAAAATCAGTTTGACTTTACTCATAAACATGACATTAACAGAGATTTTAAAATTTATTTCCAAATTTGTCAAAAGCACTTATGTATAATGATGCTCATGAAAAGGTTAGTTAAAAATTCATTGTATTTTTACAATAGTGGAGGCTATTCTTAAATCTCTCAAATGCTTATCAAAAGCCTGGCGCTTTTTTGCCATGTTTTTGTATGTTTTCTCTGTTTTAAAAGCAGAAGCTTTTAAATATAAAAGATGGAGGCTTGATTTCCAGCAGAATAGAACCCAAACAGGTTTTTGGGTTAACACCAGCTCTTCTTCTCACACCCTTTCTGAACCTCTTCCTGTAGAGGCCAACTGGAAAATACCACACTGGCAGCAGCTGAGGAAGCAAACACAAGTGATCCTTTGGAGATTTCTGCTGGCAGCTGACTGCTCCATCTATTTCCCAGTAGTGTTAAGAGCACAATATGGCAGCAACAAAACAAAAAGTCAAAGCAGTGGCTTTGCTGATATATCTCATACTTTATACTCAGTTTGGAGTTGTTTTTTTTGGTTTTTTGTTTTTGTTTTTGTTTGTTTTTTTTTTCTGGAGAAATTTAGTTAACAAGTTTCAGACTGATATTTAAATATGTATCTCTGGTTGAGCTCTTGAGACAAAGATACACAGAATTGCTGCAGCTCAAACATCAGACACCTTCTCAGGCACATACATCAAAACCACGATATTCCTGGCGTATTTACAAGTGTTTACACCATTTTCATTAATTCCTGAATGACTACAGAGCAGTTCTAGTATTTAATAAAGGTGTACAGTGAAATCCAAGTGGCTGACATATAAACCTCCAGAGGCAGCACTAACCTGAGGCTGGCAGGCATCTTCTCTTCTGCTTTGGCTGAGTGACCTTTTACTTGACCTACAAGCATGAGGATCACCCAGGAATATCAATGAGAAGTACAAGAAGCCAACTCTCTCCTACACTGGTTCCCTGGGCAGTGGCTGGTGCAGAAGGCAACATTAAACCCAAAATTTATGCTTTGTTTTCGGGACATTTGCATTTGTCTGCCTAAAAATCGACAGATTTATCCCCTTCTGCCTTATTTCCCCCTCCTTCCAGGCCTTCTTTTTTGAAGTTAGGTTCTCCTAAAACTGCTGCACAGAGAAAAAAAATATTGACATGGCTGCCTGATTGCCATGGAATTATTCCATAGAGGAGAATCCTGAATTAAAATTCAACATCATTTAAACTTTAATATTTTGTGGTTCAGTCACTAGACCTTGCAGTTTATTGCATCTGTGAACTGCATTTTCTCCTGCCAGAAAATAACCCTCTATTTAAGGCACTTGAGGTTGGGTAAAAAAAAAAAAATATATATATTCCTCAAACAGATTTCATTAATTCAGGCAAGAGAAAGTTAATATCCCATGACACAGCCGATTTGTTTGTAGGGGTGTTAAATGCATCATTTCCCTAATAAACTAAACCACCAGAGGAATGTGTAGATGCTGGTGTTCCTTCCCTCAACCCATAAAAAAGCAGCAGTGTCTGCCAGGTAAACTCTGAGGAAAAGCAGTCAATGGATCCCACACACTGATTGTCTTTTTTAAGTGAGGTAAACAGATTGGTATCTCGATAACAGGAATATTCTGGTTGGAATCTTTGGAATGGTGTCTTCTGCAGGACCCAGAAGCACAGTCCATTTGTTGTGCCCTCAAAGGAAAGACTGTTCTACCCAGTGCATTACCTGGATTACAGCTTGAGCATTCAGAATCCCTGCATTTCTACATCTATAGGGATTGCTTGAGAAATAATGGTTTTCATTTTGCTGATCTTTATGGAGTTTCAACTTATCATCTAATCAATGCTAAAAAGAAAACAAACCCAGCCCTCTGAACAGCACAGATATATAGCATGACTAACTCAGCTTTAAAAATAAGCTGGAATAGATACAGCTGATAACATTTGCAGAAAAGAATGCATACTTGACTTGTGTTATGGGCAGGAGATGTGCCCTCTCACTTTCACACACCCCAAAATCAAACAGATTAGGTTCTTACTCCACAAAACGTTCAATTTAAGAAAAACAATCCCTCCTGCATGCCCCAGATCAACACACTTCTGAGCTATCATTGCTGTCCAAGAGGAGTTCAAACACCTGAAAAAATTTCCAAGGTTTCCTTCTATTTGTAGATTTAATTCTCTGACGACTCTCTATTAGCCTTCTGGCATGGAAAGCCAAACATATTTGTTGGAAACAAAAAACCCTATAAACCAAAAGCCTTGCAGACCATACACTTCCCAATTGTTTTCCAAAACCACCATCCTTGGCCCTTTTAATTTGACCAACACATCCCCCTTGATGGGAAGATCACAGTCCTTCTGAAAGCTGAATAAGTATAAGATGAAAGCTAAATATTTTTGACATGTCAAGACGTATTTGAAACATATAATTGGGCAAGACAATTGCCTAATGGATCACCATGAACATTGTCACTGTGAAAAATCTCTGCATACATCAGTATGGAAAATATCAAGCTTTCTGTTTTCATCCATCTTATCTAGGGAAACATAGATATAAAAGCCATCAGCCTTCCTATGGTCTTATGCAGTCCCTTGAGTTCTCTACTGAATAAGCAACCCAGACCCTTAGATTTTACTGAACAGCTGAAATACAAATCTTGCTGCCTAGCCAACTCTCAATTATCTTAAACATCTGTGTTTCACTGCAAATGTCTATAAAAAGCAAATCATGTACCCTTACAGGTTCTTAAATCACCTGGAGCAGAGGACTGGTCTCAAAGAAGCAAATAATTTCCTATTAGCTAAGATTAAGACTCAGAAACTATTCAGATTCAGACAATGGAATGGGCATATTTCTCAAAAATCAAGGGACTTTCACTCACAAGATTATTAAATTCCACATGTCCTGATTCCTGGACTAAATGTGCATGATAGCAATATGTAAGTTTTTAGGGAGCTGGACTGGGAAGGTTTACAAATAGAACAACAGAAAGCCAGGTTCATTTTAAAAAAATAAAATAAAATAGCACTAAACCATGAAGATCCAGCTGTGCTTTCCATTAGGATCTTACTCCATACAATAGTGTGACAAGAATTAATTTGCCCAGCTGCAGCTCACACCCCTTGTGAGAACTCCAGCCGGCCAGCAGAGAGCCACCTCATGTCCCGTGGGATCACAAGGATCACAGCCCACAGATTTTTGTGGTACACATGACAGGATCTTGCAGCCTCAGAGTGGGTTCACTTGGTCTGTGGCACAGTCAGGACAGCTGCAGCCACAGCACTGCTGCTGAGGGGCCCGTGGGTGGAGATGTGTGTGTGCAGGTCAGCTATGGGAGAGTCAATATCCCTTCCAGCTGGAGCAAAGGAAGGGATGACAGCATGTAGGGAAGCTCAGTGCAGGCTGGTGAGGGGTAAGGCACAGGAGGGAAGAGCACAGTGGAGAATATTGCCATATGAGTAGCTGCTTCTGTTCTCAAACTTGTCAAACCACAGATTTTCACTAAAGTGCACAAATGCTGTCATATTCAAGAGAACCAGGAATTTTTACTTTTCAGTCTCTGCAAGGTACTTAGGTGAACCAAGGGATTCTGGTATCTGATGATTGCAGGGACTGGACAGATGCTTGTATGCACACGTTGAACAAACATCTGGGTTTTAAAATATGTATTTATACACGCTTTATGAACACCAGCTATGATCGGCATCTAATCTTGCTTCAGCTGTATTTGTCCTCCTTTCACCTACGTGACAATCAAAAGAATAAATTTATCAATGGTGTTGCAAACCACTATATATTCTGAAAAGAGTGAATTATTCAGCTGAATCCTAACATAGTTGCCCATGAAAAGTGTTTGACAGAACTGTATGATCTGCAGGGCAGCAATCCAACTTTTAATACTGCTGTGCTACCCAAGCCATAAATATTTTTCTGACACTGCCAGGTTTAACATTCAACACTGCTATAATTTCTAACCTAATCCATGAACAGTTAAAAGGATTTGTAGTCTCTTAATATTTCATCTGCTGTAATTATAGTTGTTTTAATGTGCTGTATCTGTTTCTGCAATACAGTAGGGTTCTTGTCTTCTGGAAAAAAAAAAATAAAATCCGCACACAACAAAAAACCTAATGTACTTCAAAGCACAAATCAAAACTGCTACATAAATGAAGCAAATATTAATTATGAAACTGCTGGCTCAAACAGAGGAGGACAATCACAACTTGGAAAAAAAAAAGTTCAGCTTCATGATTATTTCAATAACCACTATTTACCTGACTACTACAACCTGTATACTGTGTAAAAAAAAAAAAAAGGCAATTAAACAGGAAGAAATGCATCAGAACAACAAGCTTAATTGAAAGTGAGGAGATGGAAAAATCTAATTAACTTGGCAAACTAGTTTTGCCTTTGTCAATTACCTTAATTGTGCTATTGGAGTACAGGTTATGATCTTCACTAAAATTTGAATCACAAGAACATGTCTGAAATCTCTGAAAGAGAAACAGCCTCTGAATGCTTCTTAATTACGGCAACATACAACATGAAGCAGCATCACATCTGTTGAGACTCAATGTTTGTAAGGCTAAAACCTCTCAGACTTTTATCTGCCTACTCAACTACTGCTCACATTGAAAATTTGGGATGCTGTTAAAATTAGTCTTTTAATCCAATACTTAAAAATGGGAGTTCCTTATAAATGGCATTTCTCTAGCCCCAGATTGTTTACCAAAGAGTCATCTTACTTCACAGAGAATTCCCACTGGAACCACAGAACAGCCAGGGAAAAGCTACCAGAGGATTTGCCACAGCACTGCTGTAGCAGCAGCTGCCTGAGGGCCAGCAAGAACAGATCAGACCTTTTCTGCAAGCACAACTTCATGGCTGCAGCTACAGCTGATGCTGACTGTGGTTGATTTTCTGGCAGAGAACTCAAGTTTACACTGTGAAGTACATATTGATAACACACTAGAATCAAAAAGGAGTTGGAGACTCAGGAAAGGACCTGGAATTTCCCCTTGAGGTCTGTGGGTAGCTCCTTTAAGTCAACCAAGGACAGTAGCTTCTTTCACCTCCATCATTTATGCAGGATCCTGACCCTGACCAGCAGCCAAATGCCCACCCTGCCTCTTGCTCACTCCACTCTTTTGTGGAGTAGGGAGAAAACACAAGGAAGGCCAGAAGACTGGTGGAATGAGACCATGGCAGGTTAATAGGGAAAAGCACAAGCTGTGTGTGCAACTACAGCAAAATCCCCTGCTCCCTATGGGGAGGCAGATGTTCACCATCTCCCAGGCAAGCAGAGACTCAGAGCACATTAATGGCTACTCAGGAAAACAAACACCTGAACCCTAAATGTCTCTTCTGCCTCCTGCCCTGAGCTTTTATGTCTGAGCACACCACATGATGGGATGGCAGTTCCCCTTGGTGAGCCAGGTCCTGCTGTCCTGTGCCTCCACCCAACCTCTTGCCCATTCCCAGCCTCCCAGTCTCTGTGGGGCTGGATAAAACCAAGGCTTGACACTGCTCAGCAACACAAAACCATTGCTGTGTCACCAACACTGCTTTAGCCACAGCACCATATGGGCTGCTCTGAAGAAAGCTATTTGCCCCAGTACAAATTTAATGGAAAACACAGTCATTTCACTCAAAAAAGCCACTTACATATGAAAACAATGCCAAAAATCAGCCTGAAAGATTGTGACTTTCTGTGATACAAACATCCTGAACCAAGCCACTCATGAGACAAAAATATTCCTTAGATTGCTTAATGCCTTTTAGATCTCTATCACAGCTTATAAACCTACTGCCTGGAAGAAAACTTAGGATTCATTCCAAAGCTTTTCTGACAATCCTTTTATTGAAAAAAAAAAAAGTTAAATTAACTAAACTATTCTTTTTATTAAAACCCAAAATTCTATCAGCCAAACAATGAGTGCAAACAATGTAATTCAGAGCAAAAGCTGTAAGCAGTTGGAAATGTAAGCAAATAAAAACTCTAGCTGAGACAAAACAATAGCAAAACATTTTGAAAATTAGTTTCAGCTACATATTCCTCATTCTCATTGTCAAAACAATATCTTCTAGTCTTTGACAAATACATATTTTTATCCAGTCTGCTGTCTCTCATCACAACACTTCCAAGTAAAAAAACAAACCCCACACCCGTTAAAATGAAAACTCAGTTTTCTGTAACTAAAATCAGCCTTGACAGCAACAAAGTTGCAACAGATCCATTGCCTTTACATAAAAATGGTGGGGTTTTTGGTGGTTTTTTTTTTTTTTCTGCTTATTCCTTTAAGAACTTAGTCTGAAAATTATTAAGTGAAATTTTCTCATTCTAAGTGCACAAATTCTCTCAGTTTGAAGTTCCAGCTACCAGACACCTGAACTGAGCACTGGATGGGACATCAGAGAGATCAGCTTAATCCCTCCCCTATCTCAAAACACATCACATAAACCCCATTCACAGAGCTATCAACCATCAGCTTTGCTTGGCAAGGATTCCTGCCACTCCTGCTCCTCTTGATTTCAGCACATTTCAGCTGAAGGTAAAGAAATTGTGCTTCCCTGTGTGCCATCCTGCACTGGAGGGGACATCCTGTGGCAATCCCTGCCAGCTGATGGTGGGGCCTCTCTTCAGCCCAAAGGGAAAAAGGTTTCCTTATCAGCAGATGCAGGGAAAGACAAAAATGTACCTAACAGCAGGTTGAGTCTACAGGAGGAAAGGAGTCAGAGAAAATAAGTGCAGTGCAGTTCCTGAGAGCTCAAGAAAAAGTAAATAAAACTTTTGATAAAAAAAATACACAACAGTTCATTTAATAGTCTATACAAGTTGGAAAGCCCAAGAGTAATGTTTAAAGCTACTGAAGTCCCCTAGAGTAAGGAAAATTTTATGGATTAAATACTTAATCCAAAAGAGAAATAGATCAGCTGCCATGCCACAACCTTGCAGCCTGAGGCAAAAATACTCAATATATTAAATTGCTATATAAACAACCCATTTCTGAAAATAAGGTGCCCTAAAAACTAAAAGAAATAAAATTGAAAATATCATCCTTGCTTTTTCTTCAACTTTGCTGGAATGTACTCTGAAATGCAGACTATACAAGAAATCCATTTGGCTTTCAGATATACAAACACAACGAAGATTCAATTTACTTTAATTAGTGTCTCATACCTAGCATTTAAGAGCAGAACTGGGCTCTCTATCAGCAGTTTTGCAATACTCTATACTGTAATATCACTAGGCTTATCTTTCTAGTCTTCTATTTAATTAAATTGTACTTTTTATTTTTAAGATATTGGCATGGCAGTTCCAGGGGAAAAAAAAAATAGCATTTTAAACTCTATTCTGAATTTGTTTTAAACCTCTTGCTTTTCAATAAAGCTACCTCCAAAAAGTGTATGATACCTGCACTTCAATGGGATTACAGCTTGCCTGCTAATTCTGCCATTAAATTAATTCTGAGAAGCTCTCCACTGCAGTTACTTCAGTAACAAATAAGACTCAAGTATAAAAGATGCATTAAAACGTGTCTTGGTCCCAATGTAAATGCACAGAGCATTACAGCCATGTAATCTCAAGGAGAAAGCAGACAAGGAAGACTCTAACAAACTGCACACTTGAAAAGCCAGATATAGTTTTAGTCTCATGAAGATAAAAATATAATAATTTGTATTTGATTTATGTAGCTAGAGGAGCGCCTATTAAAAACATTTTTGATTACATTTCGGTTATTTATTTCACTATGAGAAAGTCAAAGTTCAACAAGGTGAAAGAACAAAATGTATGATACCTGCTCCACGGAGAGGAAAAACAGAAATCAAGCAAAGGCAAATGTCCCACAGCCAGTGGGCAAGAGAGATGAAAACTGAATTTTCAAATTCAGTCAAATGAGTAGTTGTTACTTTCAACCTTGCCTGTATTGTTCCAGCACATGCATCAATTAGATAGCTTATTTCATTGCAGAATCACGTGCACAGGTTTCACATTTTAATAACTGTGTAAGAACGCTGAAGCACTTGATGAAGGAAGAAGAGCACTGGCAATGCAAATTCAGGTTCTCTGGGTCACCTGTACCCCAAGCAACTTTCAACAGCTGCTCACAACATGTTTATTTCACAGATGGAAAGGGATGAAGTCTTTGCCTCTCCAGCATCACTTTCACTCAAGTATTGGTGCTGGGAATTGACAGCTGAGCACCAGAAGCAATGATCCCCCTTCTCCTGCTCCCCTAGCACGGAGCAGTGGGAGGCACGCAGGGAAGAGACATTTTCCCCTCCCCCATCATTTAAACTGCATAAACTGTAATTTTAGTAAATCAAGCAAAGAGCTAATCAAGTTTTGATTTGCTAATTACTTCTCAATTTGATTAGAGCTGGCAGCTAATCATCTCTGGAAACGTAAAGTCAATCTTTCACTCACATTTGCAAATCGGGACTTTAGTGTAAAGAAACTGATATTGTGCATTACGTCCTCATTTTTTTTCCATATTTCAGTGCTTTTAACAACAATCTTAATTTTCATTATTGTAGCAGCACTCTGAATAAAAACTTCATTGAATTGTAAGTGGCCTGAGAGGAAAGATGGATAGAAGCTTTGGTACTACTAACATTAGAGTTCAAGGGGTATGTAATGCTTGCCACATTAAAGAAATACAATGCAATTTAAAAGCATAAGTTCTCATAGAAAAAAAAAAAAAGATGTTGGAAAAGGATGAACAAAGCAACATAGAATTTTAACAACCAGCATCTTCAGGGTAATTTTGCAGAAGTAGGACTTCATCCCATAAAATAAAAAGAAAAATCTTACATAGGATAAACAAGTTCAATAGGAATCAAGAAATTAAGATTATGTAGTTACATTTTTTTTTCCTGAAGTAACAGAGAAATAGGAAAGACAATGGAGCTATGCTCTATTTTATTTCTGTGAAGTTCTTAGCATGCAGTATCTACCTAAACATTTCCTTATCTCACTTGAGGACAGCCTCCTAAACCCACTAACTCTCTGTTGCTCCTCACTGCCTGGCTTTTGCAGTGCCTTCCTACATGAGTTTCACTAAGGGATAGATGGAAAGTTAAAAATATATCATTACAGCCACACCACCAGCAGTTTCTGACCAGAGTATAGTCCAAGAATG
>VXBB01001694.1:38338-53990 GCA_013399915.1 Illadopsis cleaveri
TTTTTTTCCTTTTTTTTTTTTTTTCTTTTTTTTTCTCCTTTTCTTTCTATTTATTTGGAAGACAGAAGGAGCCGGGCTTGGCTCTGTCTCCTGCATCCCCCGGGATGCTGCGAGACCTCCCAGCACGGAGGGGTGGGGGGGGAAAAGGACCATTAACCAATGTCAGACCAAAACGTGTTTTGTTGTTCTTGTTTTTTTAAAAAAAAAAATAAACAAAAGGTTAAATATATTAAAAGTTAAAAAACTAATAAACTTGGGTAAAAAAAATGCAGGTTTTGGGCATATTTTGTGAGTGGCACAATGGCCCTGGGGTGGGGGGTTTATTTTGGCATAGATCCTTTAGGCAGCGCTAAAAATGGGCAGAGTTGAGGATTTTGATGGTTTTTATATTTTTTTTTTTCTCCTAAAAGTTCTCCAAGTCTTCAACCCCAGGCTGGAGCAGGGGTTTGGGTTCCCTGAGGAGCTGCGGCCCCGCTGGGATGACAAAGCCTCCATTCAGGTGGATGCTCGGGATGGAACTGGAGCTCCAGGAAGCCCCAGAAAGGTTTTATTTTACAAAGGAGAAAAAAGGTTATTTAGCAGGAAAAATCCCAACAAGTCTCCCTTGTGCAGGGCTGCGTTGAGCTGAGCTGGTGTTGGTTACGGGGGGGTGGGATGGTTGGAATTGGCTCCACCACCTCCCAGATTGGGATTTTCCACATCAATAATGTGAGATTTGATCCCAGTTCGTCAAACTTCAGCTCTTCCATCCAGTCCTCAGGGTGGTTTTTTTGAATCCTTTGGATCTGCCCCAGTGCCTTCCCTCCTCCCCGCCCCGCCAAACAAAAAAGAAACCCAAGCCCCACACCTGGACTGCGTGTGGCTGCCAGACCCTGGTGATTTTCTGTGGATCCATGTCCAGATGGGGCTGGCGCCAGTTCCTCCCTCTCCTGCTCAGGTGCCCAAAGCCAGTTTGGGGCTGTCCCAGCTGCCACTTCACTGCAGGAGTTCAGGCCAAGCTCAGGGCTCTCAGTGACATTCTGGGAGGGCTGGAGATGGGGACAGGCACTGGATCTGCTTCCTCAAGAAAATCCCAACCTGCTTCTCTGTAATTTTCCCAAATGGAGGGTTTAAGGAGTGTTTGTTTTGAGGAAAGGTCAAGGAAAGGTGAAAATGTGGGAGCTCCTTATCCCTTTGCCTGGGCCCATCCACCTCCGGCATTTTTCCTGCAAACCCCACAGAAACAAGGATGGTGGCAGTGGTTCAACCCTGCTTTTTCAGGGTTCTTTGCTGTGTCTCAAGATCAGGGTAGGTTGTTCTTAATAGAAAAACACACTTTTATTGCTTTTTAGCAACTAAAAGATTCTTTACAACAGCTCACAGGTGAAGACAGATACTTACTTTTTGTCTTTTTTCCTTTGAATTCTATAAATCCTGATTGGTCCAGTCTTCCACAGATTTCTTTCCACCATTCTCCCTCCCACTTTCAAGGCCTCAGCCTCAACTGGGAAGCACTTCCTGGGAATACTGAGGAAGTGCTTGCTGCTGGAAAAATGAGGTTTGTGCCTTAAATTTGGTGGAAAGCTGGAAGAGAGCAGGAAAAGCTCTTTCCTCGAGGGAGCCTGTTTGCCTTGTGGGATAACTGGAGCTCCTGGAAGGTGGGAGAAGCCCAGGGGCTGGGAATCACCCCCCAGCACTGCCAGAGTCCGTTCCTGCTCTATGTCCATCTGTGATTTTCCAGGTGAATGGGAGAACTGAGAACCTCTTGAGAAGAAACTTTGCCCTCACTGAGGGAAAGTGAGCACCAGGCATCTGGAGGAGTGGGATCTGCTGGGAGCAGGGGTGGTGTCTCAGAGCAGGCGGCCCCGGCAGTCGATGGCCCCGCAGCAGCACAGCAGCTCCTTGCCCTCCACGCTGCCAACCTCGTAGTTGTAATCCCAGGTCAGCTCCGTGCCGGCTCGGATCCGCCTGGGAAGGGAAAAACCACATAGGATGGGTGAGGAGACTATTCCAGAAAAAAGGAGGAACTGGATGATAGAAGGAAGCTGCACTTCCATGTGAGAGCTCCTGGACAAAGCCAGGGAGAAAGGGACAAAGTTCCCTGAGGAATCCTTCCCATGAGCACTCATGGAGGAGCAGAGGAATGCGGCAGGGATTCACCACGACTCAAAGATTTGGGATTAAAACAAGGGAAATTGGCTGCTCCATGCCTCACTCTGCCCTTTGGGAAGGTCTAAAACTGGTGGAAATCACACCAGGATCTCCAGCACGAGAGAGAAGATTTCATCTGACTCCAAGGTTTTCTCTGCACAGGAATGATGGGAAACTGGGAATGGGATTTGCAGAAGCAGGGAACACCCAGCCCTGGCCATGGAGCCAGGTCCCACCAAAGCCCAGGAATCCTCAGCCCCTCCCAGCACTCCAGGACTCACTTGCTGGCAAAGAAGGCGACCCAGGGGAAGCGAAGGTCGTGGGTGTCCACGAAGACGTTCTGCACAAAGAGGTTTGGGCTGCAGCTGTGCTGTAATGGCAAGAGGGAAGAACCTGAGCTGCTGCCCAGGCAGGGAGGCCGAGCTGCCAGCACTGAACACAGCCTTTATAAACAAGCAGCATTCCTGGTTTGCCCGCCACATCCAGCGGAATCCTGCTGGAACAGGCTGCACGCCCGGGGTGAGTCATAAGATCCACACTCAAAGGTAACGGGCTCTGGAAGGACTGACGGGGCCATTCCTGCTCCCACCAGGCCAGAGCAGCTGCTGTTCCACTCAGGAAAGTGCATCATCCTCCTGAACCTGCTCTTTTCCCCTTTTTAGCTAGTCTTGGGGAGGAACAGCCCCACTGAGCAGACGGTTCACCCCCTGTGAGGTGTCCCTGCGCCCCACTCACGTTGAGGTAGCGGCCCAGGTTTCCCTCGAGCTTGGCGTCGATGATGTAACAGTTCTCCTCGCCGTCGTAGAACTGCCGCGTGCTGCGGCGCACGGGCCCCGCGCTCTCGCCCTTGTCGGCCGCCGCCAGCGGCGTGGACTTGATGGCGATGCCGTGGGTGGACTTGAGGGCGAAGCCTCGCGTGGATTTCACAGCCACCTGTCTCTTCACAGGACCTGCCATGAGACAGAACCTTCCAGCAGAGGAGCCCGGGGCAGTGCTGTCCCCCACCCTGCTCGTCCCCCTGCTGAGGTGACAAACTCCTCAGAGCTTAAACACGGCTCCAGGATGGCTCCTGGAATCAACCCAGCCCAGCCTGCAGACCCACTGTAAGCCTCACTGTTGCTTTTTCTTACAATACCAAAAAATATCTGGTCAAAACCTCCTCTGGTTTTGAGGAGCAGATTTTGTGGTTTTGTCTTGCCAAACACATGGGGAAGATTCTGACCTCAGCTGCGGGACACAGCAGGAGCAGCTGCTATGGCCTCACGAGCTCTTCCTGGTGCTTTCCAACCAGAACTTCTCACCCTCAGCCCTTGTCTCCCCCCTCACCTGACCCAGATGACTGGTTTTTCTTGTCCTCCCCTTCCTCCTCCTCGGATCCCGAGGAAATGGTCTGGATGTCGTCGCTGTCGTTGGCGGTGCCCGGGGCCTGCCCTGCCCTGTGCTCCCCTTCGCTGTCGGTGCTGCTTGACAGTGTCAGCACATCCTGGGGACAGGAACAGTTCCTGGAGTGCATCCAAGCCTCCCTTTTCCCCAGGAACATGGTGCTCTCCTCCAGCTAACACCCTCTGCTCCAGGAAACCCTTTGGAAGGGGATCCCCCCTCTGGACACCACATTCCACAGGTCAATGTTTGAAATACCTGTGGGACTTTGAGGGGCTGCTGAGTTCTGTTTGAGATCCTGGAGCATAAGGTGCTCAAAAGGAAGGGAGAAGACCCCAAAAAACAAGGGTTGTTCCCCAGGATGGCTTCCCCTAGATGGCTCTGCCAAACAATGGGTCCAGGTGTGCAAACCAAGGTGCCAAATCCAACCCAAATTCCACACTCTCCTCTTTTCTTGATTGTTCAGATCCACGAAAGACCCCCAAAATCCAAAGGAAATCAACTGCCCTCCAGGAAATCACAGCTACAACCACAAACTCTGTGCTCAACTGGGAACCAAAAGCAGAAAATAACCCCAAATAAGGCTCAAGGAAGTGGTTTGGGGGAGGCCCCTCCCAGCCTGGGGGTCCCACTCACCTCCAAGGGGGGCGGCAGGGGCAGGGACTGCCGGCGGCTCTGCAGCAGCACCGTGCCACTCATGGGCCTGCGGATCCCATCCAGCTTGGGGGGACAGGGGTTGTAGCCATACCTCCTTCCCAGGCTGCTCAGCCTGTGGGGTCGGGACAAGAGCACGTCACACCTGGATTCCCAGGGAAATTGTCCCACAGGCCAGGCACCACAGGACAGGAAAACACGATTTAAGGAATCTTACCCAGAAATTCTGGTTGGTTCTTCAGGTTCCTGCAGAAGGGAGAAACACAGAAGATTGGAATCTCTCCCTTCTCGAGCACCCTCCAGCCTTTCTATGGAATTGTTCCTCAAAATGTCAGCCCAGGAGTGAGATGCTGTCTGTCCCCACGCTAAGTGTGACACCTAGTATGGAGAGGCCCCTCCCTGGGGGACTCTAAGTGCCCTCCCCTGGAACAGGGGGTGGACAGGGACAATCTCCATGTCCCTGCTGTTCCCAGCCGTGTCCCTCAGATCCCCAGGCAGGAGGATGTTCAGGTCTGCTCATATCGAGAGACTTCCATAGCCTCTTGTGCCACAAACTCCCTCCCTGGGAGGGGAAAAGCTCTTCCCTGTCCCACCAGAGAAGCCAGGGGAGCTGAGCACAGGGACAATCCAAGAGCCCCACAATCCCCCTGCATGTGCTGTATGGGGAGAAAAGCCACTGGAGCAGGAGCACATCCCTGCCTTTAAGTCTTCCATTCCCTCATCTCTCCCTCACCTCCTTCTTGGCTGGCTTTGCCTCTCCGTTGAGATCTCCCGACGTAGGAGCACAGCCCTTCTCCCTCTCCGCAGGGATCTCCATTTTCACGGCCTTGGCTTCTCCCCCTTCGCCCATCCTGAAGGATGAGGCGCTGTCGCTGTCCTGGAAGCTCTCAGCCATGCTGTTGGAGCTCAGCCACGAGGCCACTTTGTTCTTGGAGGTCTCCTCGGACACGGGCAGCTTGCAGGGGGGGGCAGTGGTGGGCTCGTCATGGCCGAGGGGCCGTGTCAGCCCCGAGTCCTTGGAGGCCGTCTCCGAGAGGCCGTGGTCGCGCTGGCCGCGCGTCTGCCGGCGCGTGGCGTAGCTGCGCAGCACCGAGCTCGTGCTGAAGTTCTCGTCCTTGCAGAAGTTGTCGTCGGAGCTGTCCTCGTTGGATTCCTCCAGCTCCTCCGTGCCCGTGTTCTCGTTGTCATCGTCGTCCTTGAGGTCCACGCCGCTGTTGTCCGAGGAGCACTTGGCATCGCTCTCATAGCCCTCCTTGAAGTTCTCCACGCTCTCAATGTGGTCCAGGTTGGCAAAGTACTCGTCACCCATCTCCAGCCCCTCTTTGTCTGCAAAGTCATCTGTGAGGATCTTCCCTGGGGGGACAGAAAACCAAGGGTGAGTTTTCTGGGATAACATTCAATTTTATCCTCTCCAGAGCTCACTGAGAAGAAAACAGGGATAACACCACTTTATTTCAAAGCTGGGCTGGCAAAGGACAACATAACCCCATCTCTTGACGTAAAAAAACCCTGAAGCTTGTGGTTGAGCTAAAATCAAGATTTTCAGCCCAAAAGTCTCTCTGGAGCAGCTCAGGCAGAGCCTTGGAAGGGCTGGAAGAGCACAGAGGCAGCAGCTCTGGCTGTGCCTGTGGGCGGCTCCGTTCCAGAGCCAACGCAACCCCAGTGCAACTTCTTCATCTCGTGGGCTGTGCCAGGCCCGGCTGGTTTGCTGAGCAGAGGAAGCAGGGCTGGGGGTGGGGTGACCTCAAGGACAGCCTGGGGGATGTCTTGTGACACTGGCACTGCCACCATGAGGGTTCTGCAGCGTCCTGTGCCAGCGCTGGGCAAGTTCATAGGCTCAGCTTTCACCCTCCAGTCCCCAAAACAGCCATGGCAAGAGCTTCACACCCCTTCTGCTGCACTTTGGAATCATGGAATCATTGAGGCTGGAAGAGTTTCTGAGTCCAACTGTTCCCTCCAGCACTGCCAAGGCCACTGAGCCATGTCCTCAAGTGCCACATTCACATGCTTTTGAGCACTTTCAGCAACAATGGTTCTACAACCTCCTTGGGCACCCTGTGCCAGTGCCTGACCACCCTTCCCAGGAAGAAATCTTAAACCTCCCCAGGGCGTCAGAGAGAGCCAAAAGGTCCTCCCTGAGCCTCCTTTTCTCCAGGATGAGCCCCCCTAGCTTCCCAAGGAGTTCTCCAGACCCTTTTCCCTGTGTTCCAACCTCTTCCCCAGCTCCATTGCCATCTCTGGCTCCCCCTCTTTCCACAGAAGAGGTTTCCACGTGCGAGGTGAGCTCCCACCTGCATAGATGCAGACAAAGGAGCCCTTGGCGATGTCGTCGAGACAGCGAATGCCCCAACCTTTGTTCTGGGTCTTGAAGAGCTGCAGCCGCACCTGGAGGCCGTGCTGGACCAGGCGGTTGGTGCACATGTTCACGTTGCACTTGCACCTCTTGTTGCACTCGTAAACACTGGAAGAGAGGAGAAGGGAGATAACTTCCAGGATAAAGAAACATCTCAAAGGCTGTGGCTGTTGGCAGTGCTGGGGTTACGCAGAGATCCCAGAGGACCAGGCTTGGAGCAACCCTGTCTCGTAGACGGTGCCTCTGCCCATGCTCTGGATGATCCTCAAGGCCCCTTCCAACCCAAACCATTCCAAAATTGGCAGAAGAATCAAGACCAGAGGCAGGTGGTCACATCTGCACTGGAATACCCAGGATCAATTCCCTCTCAATGGATCTGGGACTGGTGCTTGTGAGGGCTCTGCTCACCCTGTTGGGAGACATTCCTCCAGCCGCTTGTGCTGGTAGCCTGAGTTGGGGTTGATTTGCCCTCCAGGGGTGCAGCCGCTGGCCTGGATGGTCAGCTGGTGACAGGCACACCTGGATCTGCAGAGAGACACAAGGAAAATCCACAAGTTACACTTCTCACATCAGCCTAGAGACAGGAAAAAAAGTCACATTTACAGAGAGATGGGCATAAAAGGTTTGACTTGGAATCAAATCAAGAGAAGTTGCAGATTTCTCATCCCTGGAAGTGTCCAAAGCCAGGCTGGACGGGGCTTGGAGAAACCTGGGATAGTAGAAGGTGTCCCTGCCCATGTCAGGAGTTGGAACTGGGTGATTTTTAATGTCCCTTCCAACCCAAACCACGAAACCTGCAACGGACTCACCCGCATGGGTTTAAATCCCAGAGCAGATCCACCTTGGGGTGTTCCCTGGGCACCTCACACAGCCCCAGTGCTGTCCCCTCACCCAGGAGCAGCCACCTACTTGTCTCTGCAGCCGTCCTTGCAGTCACAGCCCACGAGGAATTCCCAGCTGGTGTTGATGTACACCCCTTTCCCGGGGATCCTCTCCTTGCTGTAGGCCACCTGCGGGGGCGGCGTGTTGTCGATCTCGTTGACGCAGGACAGGGGCACGTCCTCCTTGCCCTTGGTGATGTCGGCAATGTAGTAGTAGGGCTTGAAGGGCTGGAACTTGCGATCCACCAGCACGTAGGGATCCAGGCAGAACATCTCCAGGAACAAGAAGTCGCAGTCCGTCTCGAAGAGGTAGCGCTCGATCTCGTGCATGGAGCGCAGGCAGAGCCCGCAGGGCGTTTTGTAGAGCACGTGGAAGCCCATCTTGCGGTTGACGCGGCGCCGTGCCGTCATGCGGCGGAAGTCGTAGAGCAGCGGGATGAGCAGCGGGTTGCGGCTGCGGTACTGGTCGCTGCGCACGGGCCGCACCCGCGACAGGCAGGTGTAGCTGCACACGTGGGGCAGGTAGAAGAGCCTCTCCAGAGGGGCCCGGTAGGACGGCTCGTTGGGAACGCGGTCCATCATCCCGTGGAAGGGCTGGGAGGGGCCGCTGCTGGGGACGCTGCAGGGAGAGAGGGGAGATGGGGTTAAGGAAGAGCTGTGCAGGTGGGCCCAGATGGGCAACAGTACCTGGCTTAGACCAGCCACAGTGTGACCAGCAGGACCTGGGTGGTCAGGCGTTGGAAGGTGGTGAAGTCACCATCCCTGCAAGTGCTCAAAACACAAGTGGATGTGGCACTTGGGGACATGGCCCAGTGGTGGCCTTGGCAATGCCTGAGGGACTCCATGAACTCAGAGGCTTTTCCAGCCTCATTGATTCCACCACTCCACAATTTGAGCTGCTGAATCCCCACCAGAAACCCACCAGCACACACAGGCCCCACATGTGTCCCAACATCCCAGATGGGAGGACTCATGGATGTGTCCCAACCAGAGCTCTGCTCACCGGTGCTGCGGGGCTGGAAGGGCCCTCCCGGCTGCCGGGGTGTCCCCAAGGACAGGGGAGGATGGGGACGAGTGCCCGGAGCCCACGGAGCCAGGGCGGAAGGAAGTGCTTTTCTTGGCCACCTGCTTTCTGCCCTGGGCCAGCTGGGTGTCGGAGCACCTGCAGGAGGCAAGAAGAAGCTGATTTGGAACATGGAAAAGCAACTGGTGGGAATCAAAATAACACTGCCCCATGGAATTCAGAAACCCAGAAGTATCCCAGCAGAGGCTTTTTTCCTAATCAGTGTGAAAATGAGCCCATTTCTGGCTATTTCTGCTACAGCAATCTCACAACCACTCTGAATTTCAGAACTCAGCTGCAGCTCCAAGGGACTTCTGATTTTGAAATGTGGCAAGGGTAACAAGGATGCCCAAGGCCTTAATCCCAGAAAGCTGGACAAACCAGGCCATGAAGAAACCCCTGGATTAGCAAAAACCAGAGTTTCCAGAGGCTCAACCATGCCTGAGTGGGAGGAACAAATCCAGACCATTCTGTTGCAAGGACTAAGGAACAAGGTAAGATTGTGCAAGGGAATGTAATAATATCCCTGATGAAAGAGTTAGTATGGGTTCCAAAAACACAGGTTCTCAACCCATTTCAAGAGTTTTCAATCAACTGCAGGTTTCCAAACTATTCCAGGAGGTTTTCAACCCATTTACATCAATAAAACAGAAAATCACCCCAAACCAGCCGCTGAAGAGGAAAAACAGTGAAGTTACTGGGAAGAAAGGGAGGAGACAAAGACAGCAGGAAGGGATGAGGGTTTCTGCCAACAGCTGCCTGAAAGCAAAGTGTTCAAATGCATCTCAAAAAGAGCAAGAGGAGAAATGGGCTTAAATCAGTCAGAAGTGGTGACAACACTGAGAAGAACTTGAAAGAGGGGGAAGACACCCAGGCTTTCCTCAGAGGAAACAAAACACCAGAGTGAGGAGACTGTTCTTAGTTTTAATAATCTGAAATCCAAGTGTTTGAACCCCGCAGAATCCCTAGGACAAGGCCAGGCTTGCACTGCCTCCTGTCCCTGTTCAGGGACTGTTTGGATTTCAGGGCAGGGAAGCAGCTACACAAAAACCACATCCTAAATCCAAACCCTCTGTGGGGAGAGGGAAAAAAATCCTTGTAAGCACTGCAAGGCCTGAATGGGAAAGGATTCAGTGACGACAGATGGGGCTGCAGGTCCAACTTGGTCATCTTCGTGTTGTGACACTGCCCACGGTCCTGGGCTGTCCCAGTCCCAGCCCAGCTCTTCCCTGCACTTGGGGGACCTGCAGAGATGGGGGCCCAGCCGTGCACTCCAGGACCTCCTTCAGCATCCAGGATCTCTCTGGCGTTATGGAAAAGGTGATGTTCTTGTGGCTTCCACTCCCAAATCTTGGTCAGACTAGCACAGAGGGAGTGTTTCCTGAGGTAAATTTGGTTATATTGCACTGCTGCTTGGAGAGGAGCCCCCAAGACCCCTGGCTGGGGCAGGTGGGGTTTGAGCTGCTGCTACATCTGGACAGCCTGTGTGGAGTAAAGATTGACCTCCTGCACAGGCTGCTCACACCTGGGACAGGTCCTGCCTCCCTCATGCCCCACCAGCAGGGCACAATCACAGCAGAAGACGTGCTGGCACGGGGCCAGATGGCCACAAATCCAGAAGGGAAATCCACAGTGCTGGCAAAAATGAACTGGGAGAGCCTCTCCCTCCCCTAAAAAGTCACTGAGCATATTCCCAGGTTCCCCTGGTGTCCTCCAACACGCTCCCTTCATCACCAAGCCGAGTTCCTCCTTCCTCCAGGCCTCCTCCAGCCTGCGGCTCCAGGAATGTCCCCCTTGGGCCCCTGGCAGCGGCTTGGCCGTGGATTGCTCCGTGCCCACCAGGACCGACCACTGATCCCGAATTCCCAGCGAGGTCAGCGAGCAGGTCAGTCCAAGTGGAGGGACACAAGGCAGCCGGAGGCCAGTGCCTGGATCGTGACACGAGGGAGCAATTCAGATTTTGGGAAGAGAAGGAGCAAAGGTCTCATTTGGAAAGGCAAGTGCGAAGCTTTAGCCCTGAGGAATGTTTGGCTCGGGGAGTGTTGGCTCTCAGCTCCCGCCCCCAGTTATTCATTCAGCAGCTTTAGGTAAGAGTATCCCCCAAAATCATGACTAAAGCCATGGAGGAAACCTGTACCTGAGGATTCCTCTGCACAGAAAAGGTGGTGCCTGAGAGAGCTGAGTGCTGGAGAGAAGCAAAGAGGTGGAAGGTGCTGAAGTGGCTCTGGTACTTACTCCATCTCCACAGGCTGAGGAGACGCGGGACGTGCAGCTGGTGGCTGCTCTGGAGTCTTGTACTGGGGACCAGCTCCTGCTAAATCCTGGGTGTACTGGACCACAGGGCCCTTGCTTCTCACAGCACCTGGTTGGGAAGGTGAAAAACCAAAGAGTCAACAGAAAAAAATCCCTAATGTTATCCCAAGTTGGCTGTACAGGCCCCAAAACACTGACTCGTGCCTGAAAGGAACCAAAACAGAGGGATTTGGGATTAATGGTGGGTAATCACCGAGCTTGGAGCACAGCAACTCCCCCAGAAATTCTGGTCACTTCACCCAAGTGCAGTTTGGTTTTGCAGCATTATTCCAGGAGAAAAATCCCACTGGAAATCTAAATCTCCTATGCCAGAGGAGAAAAACCCTGGAAATCTAAGTCTCCTGTGCCAGGGGAAAAGATTTGCTGGAAATCTAAAATCTCCTGTCAGAAAGAAAAAAAACAAAACCTGAAATTTCCAGGAGTTCTGCTAAGAAACCCACCAAACCCAAACTACCCTCCAGTTAAATCCCAGGATCTAAATGAAATCCAAAGATGCCACCAACCAACATTGGGACGAGTCCTGGTTTGCCCACTTTGCTTCTTTTCCTGAGTGGAAGCTGTGGAAGTTTTCATGCTGAACATGGGCTCGAGGCGTGTGGAACCTCGGTAAATCCACTCACAACGTCTGTCCTCTTGCGGGAACGAGAAGGAAACACTCACAGTTCCCATGGGAAGAGCTTCCTGGAGTGAAACACAGAGAGAGCACAAGGAGACAACAATGAGTATTGACAAACAGCAGAACCATGCAATTATTTATGCTGGAATCTCTACAATCGAGTATTAGGGAAAATTTCTTCTTGGAAAGGGTGTTCATGCCCTGACAGGCTGACCACGGCAGTAATGGAGTCACTATCCCTGGAATTGTCCAAAATCCCTGTGGATGGGGCACTTTGGCACATGGTGCAGGGCCTCAGACTCCAAGATCTCAGAGGTTCTTCCAACCTCAGTATTTTCACGATTAGCAAGGAAAATTGTTGATCAGATCCCCAGCCTCAAATTTAATCCTAACAGGATAAGGGAAATTCCTACCAGGAAAAGGATTTTCACTAGACTTCCATCCACTTCTTCCACTCTGGATTTCCACCAGGTCCCTTCCCACTCAGTTTTGATCAGCTGCCCACTCTTCAGCAGTACCATGGGCCGGTTGGGGTAGGCAGTGATGTATTCCTCTATGAAATCCCGACAGGAAACATCCTCAATGTCTTCCCAGGCTTTTTCCACTGTTTGGGAAGGGACATGTGGGAGAAAGGGAAAAGGACAAAACAGAGAGAACATTTAACTCTTTTTTTTAGGATATCCCAGGTGCATTTTTACTAAGGTCAATCAAGGGGTGATCCCGAGGGCCCGAATGTTGATGGTGGGGCATCCTGACCCCGCCCTGGCAACAAACCAGGATTTCAGATGTCTTCAGGCTCAGCACCAAAAGGGACACCCCCATTTTTTGGACCCAGGCTCTCCCAAAGACCCAAAACCTCTGCAGACCAGGAGGGACAGGGATCACTCACGTGGCCTGCAGACTGGGTACAGCTCCCACTCCTTCACGTACGATGCGTAGCCATCGTCAAAGAAGATCAGGAACCTGGAAAACAAACGGGAATTAGGAATGGGAGCTGAAGAGAACACCATGGAATGGGAGAACCTCTCCTGCTTCTTCTGGAGACATCCCAGTCCTGGATGAGGACAGAATGAAGAGTTCCAGATGCTCCCTGTGCTCCCCATGGCTGCTCAAACAGCACAATTCCCAGCCAGGCCCTTTCCCTCTGCTCCGAATCCCCTCTGTGCCCCAGGAATAGGAGATAAAGGAAGAGAAAATGATTAATTGCTCCTGGTTTCTGCAGGGAAAATGGATAAGGAACCCACTTAGTGCCACTGAGTAATGACTCCACACCCTGGAGCTGTACAAAAGCTGCAGAATGTGGGATCACCATCACAACCAGGAGAAAAGTTAAATTTGAGTATCAAATTCAGCTCATTTTCAGTTATTAAACACAGATCAGATAAAATCCAACACAATTTACATCAGATCCAGGGGCATTAAATCCTTTATCAATCTCTTCAGGAAGACCACAGGCCTTTATTTTAATAGATCAGAGCAGCCCTGCCCCTTCTTTATTCCCAAAAAAGCTGCTCCAAACCTGCTTTCTCCTCCTGAAGAGCTTTGGCAACACCACTGCCACTCTACCCTCCCAGGGCTCCTATTTCCTCCCACTGTTTCAGGCCTCAAGGAGCCTAGACTCAACATTTGAGTGATAATTTGAATAAATTAGCAGATCTAATTCCTGACTCAGGGCCATGAGCAAGAGTAGAAGATCCACCCTGAGCTTCAGAGATAAGAAAGATGAAGAAAGCCAGAATCACATTCCTGGGAAGGGCACAATTCAGCACCTGAAGAGCATTCAAATAAACTTTTTGGTTTTGGCCTAAAACAAACAAAAATCCAGAGATGGGGGCATATGACCATGGGAAATAAGGAATACCTGTCTTTATTCTTGAGGTTGGGGGTCTCAGCCACGATCCCAGCATAGAGCCACACCTGATTGCCATCCTTGTACCTGGCCACCACCCTCCTGCCCACATGATGCCTCTCAGCAGATGGGTGGTAATCGTAGGCAATGTGGTTGCCTGAGAGCAAACTCTTTCCTTTATTATCAAATTTCACTTTGTATTTCTTGCCAGCACCTGGAAAAACATTTTAAGGCACACAGAAGATAAATAAAGGGGAAAATAAACAAAAGCCGCGTGATTTCACACCAGAATTCCAACGCTCAGGGCCACTCTGAGATTGTTTGTTCAGAATTAACTCAGAATTCATTTAAAAGCCTTTCAGGATTTAATTTGGAGGATGAAGCAGTGGAGCTGTGTTGCTCCCACAAACTCTTCCAGGTGACAGCAGGTGCTCCAACACCTTTTAATCCAGGTTTCCCACCCAAAATCCCGGGAAAGCCCCATGCACGGCACATACCAACCGTCTGGATGGCAATCAATGTCCCCTTGTGCCACGTCTTGGTTCTTTTTTTCCCCAAAATCCTCATGCCCACTTTGAGGTCCCCATCAGTGTTGAGATCATTGCCAGGGGCTGCAGGGACAGTGACGGGCTGAGCAGTGCCAGGAGATTCCTGAGGGGGTTGTGCATCTACCAAGGAACATCAGCAGAAAGTCAGTTCTAAATCACCCAAAGCTCCCTTCTTGGCACACAGCTGGAAGCACAGTTCTGGAACAGGAATTCCTGCTTTCTTTCCCCTCAGGCAGCCCAAGTGCCTCCTTTTTATTGAATGGAAACATCTTGAAAAAAAGCAGGAATTCAGAATCAATATACCCTAAATTAAAATATCAGTTTGGGATCAATAAAATGAATGGAGATTTCCAGCAGGGAAAGCGGATCATTGTCCTCCCATTTTGGGAAGCAAAGGCCCAGGGCCCCTGGAAGCTCTCACACCTTTCTGTGCTTCCTGCAAGTTCGTTTTCTTGTTTACAGCGTCCATGAATTTCGCAACATCCCGGGCAGATTTCCTCATGGCAACCATTGCTTCCCGCAGCTGGAGGAAAGAGAAGGGAAACATGGAGAAACTTTTGGTTTCTTGCACCTAACACAATATTGTGTCTCAAGAAAACCCCACATGAGGAAACACCTCTAGCCAGGACCTCCCCACTTACCAGACTCTGATCCCTGGAGATTCTTGGACTACTGCTGCCTGTGAGTGAAAACAGTGGTTTAAAACCTTTCTTGTGGAAAAAATCCATCCTAATTAAATCACAGAAAGAAGAGAGACCAAGGAGAAGTGCCCATCCCAAATCCCTGCCAGGAAATCCACCCAAACAAGGTTTTTCCTCAGCCACCTTTCCTAATGTGGGATCATTTGATGGGGACAACAATGAGGCAGGTGGGAAAGGGGTGAAATCCCAGCCGGGGACTCCAGGAATTCTGGAACACGAACAGGACCTGGCAGATGCTCCCCCTGAGAGCATTCCCTCATCCCGAGCCCTCCCCTGGCACTGCTGGGGACACTGAACTGCGTTTCCAGCCCGAGTCCACACTCATCACGTCGTCGTCGTCCTCGTCCGCGATCTCGATCACTTCCGTGGCCGCCGGTGCCTCGTCCTCCGAGCTGCTCTCCTGGTACTGCAGCCCCATCATGGAATACAGCTCCTTCGCCAGGGTCTCGCATTTGTTGATGGCCCTGGGGGAGGGAAACCAGCTGTGCCTCCCGAATTCCACAGGGATAGCCCTGTGGGACACCCCTGGCCACAGCCAGCTGAGGGAAGTGCCCACAGGATGGGTCTGAAGCCTTGGAGGGAAAGTTGCCAATGTCCCTCATTAGGCATCCCTAGGGTGGGTCTGCCCTGAAGGGAACAAGAACAGGCCCCACATGTCCCTCCTCGCAATTCCAGCTCACTTCAGGCCCACGCACCTCATGGCATCGTCAATGAGCTGGTCAACATGGGCCACCTCCTCCTCCTTGTGCCTCATGCACTGTTCCAGCTCCTCCAGCTGCTGCTTCTGCTGCCTCACCCACTCGGAATTCTCCACTTCTTTGTCGATGATTTCCTGGAGCTCCTCCATGGAGATTCCCAGCTCTTCCATCACCTCCTGCTGCAGCTCTTTGATGTCCGGGGAATCCATCTCTGCCGCACCTGAGGGTACAACAGGTGAGAGGAGGCAAGGGAGGAAGGGGAGGCTGGTGAGGGAAGGGAGGGAGGTCATGGGAGCTCCCGCACCCTTTCCCACCTTCCCCTCATCGTGCCCTGCCCCAATGTCCCCTCACAGCTCCCCCGCGATCCCCCCAGAGCCCTCCAGGTTCCCTCAGTACCCCACACCGGGTCCCCCTCATCCTCTCCCAGCGCGGTCCGTTCCGCTCACAGACCCTCACAGCCCCCCCT
>VXBB01001694.1:62803-73909 GCA_013399915.1 Illadopsis cleaveri
TTCCCCCTCCTTCCCTCACCTGCTGCAGAGGATTATCAGACTCCTGGAAATGGCTATGGAATTGGGATTAGGAGGGGAAAGGCATTGAGGAAAGGCACACCTCATCCTTGGAAGAACATTTTTAGGGAATGCATGGAAGCATTTATTTACCAAAGGCCACAGGGTTGGGCTCCTGCTTTCACCTGTAGCTTTGCTAACCTGTGCTAAATACAGTTCCTCTTGTCCTGGGTCAAAGTGCCAAGTTGTCCATCTGGGAAGATTTTGTGTCCTGGGAATGTTGTTGGACTCTCAGAAGAGGCAGGAAAAGGTGTGTTAGCTCAGGTGTTTTCCTTCCAGGAAAGGTGATGTCACTGGAAATGGGATTTAATTTTTTCCCAGGTCTCTATTAGTAATTAATGAGAGACTCTGCCTGAAACCACCAGAATAGTCACCTGGAATTCTGCACCAGGAATCCAGGAATGGGCCCTGAGGACACCTGTACCCATGTACTGGTGATTTGTCACCTGTGCACACCTGCGGCAGCCTTAACACGTGTGCCCTTTGTTTTCCACCTTGCAGACTTTAGCCAGTTTTGGACAGTTTTGTCTTTAAACCTAAACCTGACCCCTAAAGTGCCTTTGCTGACTGCACTGAGCTGTGCTGAAATATATGAGATCAGGAAGGCACAAGGGTGAGGCCTGGGGATACAGGGAACAGCAAAGCCTTCCAGGGTTTGTTCCCAGGAGCCTGTAGTAAAGAACATTTCAGAGAACCATGGAGTGGTTTGGGTTGGAAGGAACCTTAGAGCTCATCTCCTTCATGGCAGGGACACCTTCCTCTATCCCAGGCTGCTCCAAGCCCCATCTGGCCCAGCCTTGGACACTTCCAGGGATGGGGCAGTCACAGCTTCTCTGTGCAGCCTGTGCTGGGGCCTCCCCACCCTCACAGGGAAAAATTCCTTCCCAGAATCCCATCTAGCCCTGCTCTGTGTCAGTGGAAAGCCATTCCCCCTTGTCCTGTCCCTCCAGGCCTTGTCCCAAGTCCTTCTCCAGCTCTCTTGGAGCCCCTTTAGGCACTGGACAGGCTCCAGGGTCTCCTTGGAGTCTTCTCATCCCAGGGTGGACAATCCCAGTTCTTCCATCCTCTCCCCATGGCAGAGTGACAGTGGGCAAGTGAAATGTAAATGTCTGGTGATTCTCCAGTAGCTTTTGTAGTTGAAATATCTTTGTTTTTCACACCTGAGCTTGTGAGTTTAGAGAAGCTGCCCGACTCAAGGGTGAGGTCACTAAATGTCTGCACACACCTCATAGTGATAAATGCTCCATTTTTGTATTTATCCTGTTTATTCACCTGCCTATCCTTGCTCCTTCCAACACTTCCATCTCATTTCACTTCCCACCATGTGCTTCCTTGCACCTGATCCATCCTTCTGTATAGGAAACCTGGCTTTTAAGCTCTGTTTTGGAAAACCCACCTTAGGAACCCAGTTAAATTATGTATCAATGGACAAAAAGAACCAAGTTCTGGGAACTGTGCCCTGTGAGCCAAAGGGGTGCCAAGAGCCTCTTTAGGTGGCAGCAATGGCTGCAGTGCCTCTTTAGAGGTTGGTGCCACCACTCAGGTGTTGTCTGGTCCTGGTCTGCCCAGGTTGGTTGGCCTTGAAAATCTGTGCAGAAATGAGGTGTAACCTGCTTGGAAGCTTTCCCTGCTGTGATAGTGAAAGGGCTCTTGATGTCACTGAGAAGTGGCTTCCCAAAGCACTGCAAGGTGAGGCCCAGCTAATTCAGGTCACTCAGAATCCTGGGGTGGCTGGGGTTGGAAGGAGCCTTGGAGCTCGTCCTGTCCACACCTCCCACTAGTTAAGTTGCCCAGAAGAGCGAGTGCCCAAGTTTTAGCTGCAGACCTGGTGGGTCTGATGGTGCAGGTGATCTCATCCACTCTCGGATGGGCAGTGTTGAGGTCACCGGCAGTGAGGTGACCCTGCTTTGGAAGCAGAGGAGCAGTTCCTTTGGCTTCTTGCAGCATTGTGTGGTGGATGGGGAAGGTTAGCCCACCTCCTCGCTGTCCCCAGGTTCCAGGGAGCTGCTGTGACTTTGAGGAAGGTCCAGGTGTATCCTCTCCTCCTTGCCCCTGTCTCCACGTTCCCTGTGCACGCCCAGCATGTGAGGCTTGACTCCTAATCCTGACGGCCCCGATGCATCTCTGTGTGTCACACCTGTGCAAGTGCTGACGTGGGGACATACCTGAGCCTCCCACCCCTGGTAACTTCACCTTCCTCCTTTTCTCCTCCTCGACCTCTCGCAGGGAGAACCACAGCGAGATCGAGCGCAGGAGGAGGAACAAGATGACCGCCTACATCACGGAGCTGTCGGACATGGTGCCCACGTGCAGTGCCCTGGCTCGCAAGCCGGACAAGCTGACCATCCTGCGCATGGCCGTGTCCCACATGAAGTCCCTGCGTGGCACTGGCAACACCTCCACAGATGGCACCTACAAACCCTCCTTTCTCACCGACCAGGTCTCTGCCCCTATAAAAAGTCCCCCTTTCTCTTTTTATTAAGCCCCCTTAAGGTCCTGGAAGGCCACAGTGAGGTCTTCCTGAAGCCTTCTGATCTTCTGATGCTGCTTTGTGGGAATTACAGCAGAGGGGAAAATTAAATGATAGATGAGGGGGAAAACGTCCAAACCCAGAGTGTGTTTTGGCTGTGAGGTTGAGAGGTGTCTGTGTGTCTGCAGGAACTCAAACACCTGATCCTGGAGGCAGCTGATGGCTTCCTGTTCATCGTGTCCTGCGAGACGGGGCGCGTGGTCTACGTGTCGGACTCGCTGACGCCGGTGCTGAACCAGCCGCAGTCCGAGTGGTTCGGCAGCACCTTGTACGAGCAGGTGCACCCCGACGACGTGGGCAAGCTGCGGGAGCAGCTCTCCACCTCCGAGAACGCCCTCACAGGTACGGCCGCCCGGGCAGGGATGTGAGGGGCTGGCAGGTGGGACAGCCTGCAGAGGACTTGGATTAAACCCTTCCCTTTGTAGAGGGAACCAAGCCCTGGTGCCTTTCTACCAAGGATGCTGCAGCCCCCCCCGAGAATGCATCTAAAGGTACCACCAGTGACACTCGTGTCCTGCCAGTTCCTAGTACGTTACCTGGTGCCACACCTGTCTTGGTGGAAGGACTCCCAGTGCAGCAGCATCTCCTTTTTCTTCCTGTTTTTTAGGTCGTATCCTCGATTTGAAGACGGGGACTGTGAAAAAGGAAGGGCAGCAGTCCATGAGGATGTGCATGGGCTCCCGGAGATCTTTCATCTGCCGAATGAGGTAGGAAGGAATTCCCTGAGGAAATCTTTGAGCCTAAAGCTGAACTTGCTCCCTAAACCTGGCCCTTCCATGTATTTATTTCAGCTTTTTTTGAGCTCATTTTGATGTAGACATGATAGAACATGGCTGAGCTTTCCCTACAGTCTGGTTCTTGAGGTGTTTGTTTGCCCTGTTGTTGTAGAAGATCCAGTTTAAAGGAACAATTAGTTTTAGCCCCAAGTGTCACCTCCCCTGAGTTCTGCAGAACGAGGGGTTTGTGTGATGAAAATTCCTCTTATTCAAGATATCCAAATTATTTTCATGTTGATCAAGAAAGATCAAATCCTTTCTAACCCTGGTGCAGGTGTGGCAACAGCTCTGTGGATCCAGTCGCTGTCAATCGTCTCAGCTTCATGAGGAATCGCTGCAGGTAAATGATACATAAATAGCATATGTACATACAGTATATAAATAACACAGCTAAACACCTTGCCTCACCTTCCCCCACTGCAGCACAACTTGTTTCTCTCTCCTAAGGAATGGTTTAGGTGCAGCCAAAGATGGAGAACCTCACTACGTCGTCGTGCACTGCACAGGCTACATCAAAGCCTGGCCCCCAGCAGGTAACGATTCACCTTGTGTTCAGGTGGGCTGGGTTTAAGAGCACATGATCGAAAGTTCCCATTCCAGGAGCTGAATGTGCCAGGAAGTGCTTTGCAAACATATCTATGACTTTTATTTTAAGATTGACCTAATTTTTGCAGGTGAAGCAGCAGAGATCTCTGTCAGTAGAGGATGAAAATAATATTGAACTGTCTGATGTGCAGCTTTTGCTGAAATTCAGAGATTTTCATTCCTTCTGGTGAAAAAAGGGTTGGGGGAGCATCTTAATTTATGAAATCCCTTCATGGGGAAGGGTATTGAGTTACAAACCAGGGCAGAGAGATGTCTTGAAGTCTGTTCCTCTGAAATGAGCCATTTTTCTGTACTAACCTTGGTGGAATTTTTGGCCCTCCCCTCCCAGGTGTTTCCCTGCCGGATGATGACCCCGACGCTGGCCAGGGCAGCAAGTTCTGCCTTGTGGCCATAGGCAGGCTCCAGGTGAGTGCCCTGTTCCCCTTTGCCAACACTGCCTCGTCCTGGGAGTCCCCAGATTTAAACTGCTCTGTCTGAAAACATTCCCCAGTCGCCACAAACCCCAGTGCAGGGCTGGCAGCTCAGGGACAGCGAGGGTTGGTGACTCTCCCTGTGCTCCTGACAGGTGACCAGCTCCCCCAACTGCACAGACATGAACAATGTGTGCCAGCCCACAGAATTCATCTCCCGACACAACACCGAAGGAATTTTCACCTTCATCGACCACCGGTGCGTGGCCACCGTGGGTTACCAGCCCCAGGTGAGGACCTTTAGGAGCTTTTTAAGCAAAAAGTTCTCTTTAAACTTACTTTTCCTTCTACATCATGGCTCTGCTTGTCCAAGAGAGCTGATAAACCACACCCAGGGCTTAACCCAGACATGTGTTTCTTCTCCACTGGTTGCTTTTCCATGTGTTTTTCCAAGTCCTTTGATCATGGGAAGGCTGGGTGTCTCTGGATTATGTCAAATGTCAATTAAAGCAATTTTTGCCTAAAATTGAGTTAAAGATCAAACATTAATCAACAGCTGTTGTGCTTTTATTTTTAAAAACAGCACACCAACTCTTGTGCTTGGGTTGTGTAACAGGGATTTGGGGGGAAGGAGCAGGAACTACCTGTCCAAAGAGGATTAATTATGGAATCTGCCTGCCAGATGAATTGACTCAATCTCTCACAATTCCTTGAAAAATAGGAACTTTTGGGGAAAGACATTGTGGATTTCTGCCATCCAGAAGACCAACAGCTTTTACGGGACAGTTTTCAACAGGTAAAAGCATTGTAGCTGCCCTTTGCATGCAGGATGGAATTCAGATTGGAGTTCATTCCGAGATTGCAATGTCTTGGTGCTTGCAAAGCAACAAAATTGACTGGAAAACCAAGATGGAAAACAAAGCTTTAGATAATCCTCCTGTGCAAACAGTTGCAGATTTAGTCATACCATTAAATGCAAAATAAAACAGAAGCATCTGATGTCTTAACTCCTGAATCCAGTCTTAACTCCAGCTCTGGCTGCTGGTCCAGTTGGCTTTTAGGACCAGGGATGTGGCTTCCAAGTGTGTGCTTGACTTGGCTGAAACCCTGGTTCATCTCTAGGGCCCAGCCCAGTGCTGCAGAACCCGCAGTGGAGGTGGTTTTCTTGCCCTGTTGTCGTTACTGTTATTTCTGAGGGCCTTGGACTGGTGGCAGGGCAGGTAAGGCTGCCCCTGTGCTTTCATGACTCCAAAAACCAGCTGCTCATATCCATTGCTCCAAACCGTTGGAATGGGAAGCGACAGCATGTGTTTCATTTCTTGGAGGCTTTTTCATACATCTCACCAGTGCAAAGAGATAAGAGAAGTGAAGCCAAAAAGGGGATTTTAGATTCCCCTCCTGTATCCTTTAGGAATCAAGCTATCTCAAGGGAATAATGCCATTTAGTTTGGGAAGACTGAGATGTGGTGGTCCAGGTGTGAGGCAAAGGGCCATCGCAGGGGTCTGGAGGGAAACTCGTGCTCAGGTTGCTCTTCCCCACCTTTGATCAGGTACTACTGATGTAATTCCATTTTTTTTAGGTGGTGAAGTTAAAAGGCCAGGTTCTGTCAGTCATGTTCCGCTTCCGATCCAAAAACCGCGAATGGCTGTGGATGAGAACCAGCTCGTTCACCTTCCAGAACCCCTACTCGGATGAGATCGAGTACATCATCTGCACCAACACCAACGTCAAGTGAGTACCTGGAGAAGGGCTCTCAGTCCAGAATAACCCAGAGCTGGGGAGCCTCAGCCTCTCCCCTTCACGAGCTTCCTATCGATTTGCACAACTCTGGAGAAGTTCCTAAGTCCCTCCAGTTCCCATTCTCTGCTGGGCTGTGCCAGGCACTGGAGGACTCTATGAAGTGCAGGAATTGTAATGCCTTTGGCTGTCTTGTGTGGCTTAACGAGCTGCCAAAATTCAGCTCCAGCAGTGCCTGAAATTAGTGAAATCTACCTTAGAATGCTCTTGGATTCCTGTGACAGCCCGAAGGGTCCCATCTTTGGGAATGATCAGAGCTGCTCTCTCTCTCTATGAGGGAGCTCCACACCTCTTGCAAGGACCAAGAAATTGTGTGTGATCTAGAGCTGCAGTCTTGGCAAGGGCAGCTCCAGCAGACAAACAGAAGGCTGGATTGCTTGGGAAAAGGATTTTTTTGCCATGAGGCGAAGTAGCACTGCTTCCCTGCAGGGCTGAAATCTGCTGCAGCCCTGACTTCCTGCCCCATGTCAGAGCTCACTCTTTGAACTTCTTCCTTCCAGACACAGCCATTTGCACATCCAGAATCCTGAAATCCCTGTGGAAGTTCAGAGCAGAGCAGCAGTGTCTGTGTGGTTGTGTTTGAGGTGTGCAGGGAGGGAGGAGGGAGGCACAACCTCCACATCTGGAGCATCCTGTTCCATGACACCACCTTTCAAGGAAACCAAGTGGAAACTTACTCAAAAACCCCTTCACTCAAACGGGGTTTTGCATCTTTGTCCCAGACAGCCACACTCTGCTACACACAGGACACAGCCTTGCTACCAGTTGGGACTTTTTAAATCTCTTTTTTCTTCTTGTTTGCTTTGAAGGAACTCGAGCCAGGAGTCCCGGCCTGCCCTGGCAAACTCCATGCCAAGGCCTCAGCTGGGGCAGAGCGTCAGCCTTCCCCTGGACATGGGCACGGCCCCACTGCCCTCAAGGTCAGGAGGAGCACAATTCCTGTTCCCATTTCTGCCTTCCCCTCACACACCTTTGATTCCCAAATTCCCTTCTCTGCAGCCAGGAACTCCAGGCTGACTAATCCCTGGTGTAACCACCCAGAGCTGTTCCCTTGGAAATTATCTTTAGCAGCCTGTGTTCCCCTGTTACAGACACTTTCTATTTTAGGCAGCAGCAGCCACCCCAGGCAGAGCTGGAAGTGGGCCCAGGAAGGGAGAGCTTGGCTGGCTACGAGCACTCACAGGTGAGTCCAGAGGGATTTGGGCACTCCCTGTTTGTTGTCCTGCAGTTTAAGTCACCCTTTTACTGGGGGTTTAAACGTGGTAGCACCAGGTTGAGGTGGGGTTTGAGGGGAAGGTGTTTCTGCCTTGGGTGTTGCTCAGTTTATCATGTGGAATCATAGAATCATGGAATAATTTGGGTTGGAAGGAATCTAAAAGCCCATCCACTTCCACCTCCTGCCATGGGAACTGGTCTGCAACCAGACCAGGTTGCTCCAAGTCCTGTCCAGCCTGGCCAGGGATGTGACTGGGCATCCCACTATCCCAAAAAGCATATCAGAATCCTGGGAGCAGCCGGGCCCTCAGCTGCTGCCTGTGCTCAGCTCCTCTGTGCCAAGGTGAGAGCAGCTGCACCGTGTCCCACCCCAGGTGCCCGTCCAGCCCGTGAGCGCTGCCGGCCCCGAGCACAGCAAACCCCTGGAGAAGGCTGAGAGCCTGTTCAGCCAGGAGCGGGACCCACGCTTTGGGGAGATCTTCCCTGGCATCAGCACAGGTGGGTCAGCAGCACAGCTCTGCTCCTCCTGCCTGCTCTGGTCACATCCTTCCTGCTTGTCCCTGCTGAGCATTGCTCCCTGCTCCCAGTCTGCAGTGGATGCTCTGACCCCTGAGAACCTCTGTGCGAGTTTAGTAGAAAATGGAGAGGAAATCAAATTAAACAGGATTTAACAAAGTCATCTGGAGTCTGTGTCTGGAGAAGGAACAAAGGAGTCTTCCTTCACACAAACACGTCTCTTCCAACTGGTTCTCTGTCCCTGTTCCTGAGATGTCCCAGCCCAAAAATGACTTGTGCTCTCTCCACAGACCAGAGCAAAGCCATCCCTGCCAGCACCATGCCAGCCAACCCGCCCCTCTTCACCCAGGGAAACACCTTCACTGCTGCACGGCCCGCTGAGAACTTCAGGTGAGGCTTCACCTGCCTATCTCCTGCCCCCATTCATCTGCTGTGCCTTGGACATGCCCAGAATCTGGGTCCCCACAACCCCAGCAGCTCCTCTCAGTTATTTCCCAGTATAGAATCATGGAATCATTTAGATTGGAAAGGCCCTCTACCATCATCAAGTCTGACTGTTAACCTGTGTTTACCATTAACCCCTGTCCCCACGTGCCACATTCACACATTCTGGGAAACTCCAGGGATGACCACTCCACCCTTCTCAGATGGGCAGTTACCTCAATTGTTGGGCTCGTTTCCCTCCACCAATAACTTGAGCAGAAGGGTTTGGTGCCTCTTCCTCCTCTAAGTGCTGTTCCGTGGCCTCAGACTCCTCTTCTGTTCCAGGAGCAGCAGCATGGTCCCTCCAGTGAACATCATCCAGCAGCAGCCCTCTCCTGCCGGCCGGATCTTATCCCAAATTTCCCGCCACTCCACCCCAGCTCAGGTCAGCGGGACCACCTGGGCTCCAGGGACACGGCCGGTGTTCACACCCCAGGTAGCACAGCCCGAACCCTCAGGTGTAGGCCCCGGGTCCCCGCTGCCTTCCAGACCCTGCTCTCCATGGGGAACCATCCTGCTTCCACTCTGCGGCGCTGTGTGTCCATGTGCTTCCTGCTTTGGGACTAACCCAGCAACTCCTGCCTGAGCTGAGGGTTGGGGTGAATCCGTGCCTCCTCTTCCTCTCCCATGTTCTTCCTCTCTTACAGCAAGTGGCATCCCAGACAGTGAAGACCCGGCCACCGTCCTTTGGCATGGGGACATTCCAGGGCACGCCGTCCTCTTTCAGCTCCATGACACCGCCAGGATCGACGGCTTCTCCCACCACGGTGCCGTACCCGGCCCTGGCCAGCCGCAGCACAGGCTTCAGTGAGTGGGGCTTGCGGGGCCAAAAAACCCTGGGAGGAAAGATGGGAGCATCCAGCTGTGGTGGGATGTGCTCTCCATCATTTTTTGTGGATTTTGGAGTGCCTAAATGTGGGGAGCAGAGTTCAGTCCGTGCTTTGACTGACACTGATCACCTTCAGTCATCCTCCAACCACAAGAGTTGGACTTGGTGGTCCTTGTGGATCCCTTCCAGCTGGGGTTAATCTGGGGTCATCCCAGTAGATGAATTTTGAACCATTTTAAGGCTGACTGGGAGGAAGCAAACTCCTCTGGGAGTCCCTTTGTTGTATCCCATGGCAAACACCTGGATTCCTGTGGCAGGAATTCCTGGAGGGCAACCCTGTCCTATCAGCAGCAGCTGCACTGCCCTTCTCAATCCCATGAGAGCACTGGAGAAACCACATTCCCAAAGGAGGAGTGATTCACTGCCTGTGTTCTCTGTCCAGCAGCCGCGGAGGCAGCGCAGACCCCAGCCCCGTTCCAGCCCCGCGCCGCTGACGCCGTGGGAATGTGGCCACAGTGGCAAGGACAGCACCACGGCCCAGGATCTGGGGAGCAGCACGTGCAGCAGCCCCAGCCCAGCCAGCCTGAGGTCTTCCCAGTAAGATGGGGCTTTTTAACCCCCCAATCTAGTGGGATCCACTGGTCTTGAAGCACCCAGAGCTTGTCACGCTGGTTCAAATCAACTGGGGATGTCCCAAACTCCTGGGTAACCTGATGGAGCTGGAAGTGGGGAGGGCAGGACTGGCTTTGTGTCTTGATCTGTTACAGGATCAGTGTGAAATTCCAGTTGGATTAACCCTTCTAAGTCTAATTAATTAAAAAAAAAAAAGCTACAGTCCAATGAAATTAAGATAATTCCTGAGAATTCATAATCATCTCACCCCAGCTTTCCCAGGAGTTGGTGATTGTCGCTTAAATTTGCTGCTGTCCTTAAATTTGCCTTGGACACAGACACCGTGTTCCCTTGGGAAAGGGACCAGTTTGGTCCATTCCAGCAAACCCATGGCTAAATTGCCAACATCATCACGGAACCATGGAATTGTTGAGGCTGGAAAAGCCTCTCAGATGGAGTCCAACCATTCCCCCTAATTTCCAATCTAAACCTCCCTGGCACAACTCGAGCCTGTTGGACACATGATATTCCAGTTTGGATCCTAACTCTCTGCTTGTATCCTCACAGGACATGCTGACCATGTTGGGGGACCAAGGGCCCAACTACAACAATGAAGAATTCCCAGAGTTGAATATATTCCCTTCTTTTTCTGAATAAAACAAGCCTTAGTGGAAACACCATAAAGCTCTCTACACTATCCACATGTAAAGGAAAACAGACAAGTCTTTTTCTCAAGGAACTGTCTAAACACTTCCCACCTTCTGGAAACTGAGCTCCGAGGAGGGATGGCCATGGAGGAGGAGGTGGTTTGGACACCTCCTCCATGTGGGATTCTTCTGGAAGCTTCAGGACTTGAGTGCCACGAGGCCGAAGGTCCCGTGTTCCCAGAGCCGCTCCCAGGTGGATTTCTTTGGGAGGGATTCCTGTCTGGATCACAGACAGCCCTTCCAAACTTTTAAGGTGGCTTTGACTGTTTTTATTTCATTCTCTGCCGTGACTTTTTCTATAAAACGCAAAATATTGGAATTTTTAAATACTGGAAGAAACTCTTCCAAGTGTTATCCCTGTAAACACAATCCTGGAGGATGCTTGAGTAAGAATCCATGTCCTGAGCCAGTGTTTTCCTCCTTTTTGGAGGGATTTTGGCTGTTTTTGGAGGGTTGTTACGGCGTCTCCAGTCCAGGGTGCTCGATGTGGAGATTCTCTCTCCTGTGAACTGTGCAATGAAATCAGTGTGACCCATGACCCCTCATTACCCTGGGATAGTTAACAAG
>VXBB01001696.1:0-15324 GCA_013399915.1 Illadopsis cleaveri
GAAGGGAAGGGATCTCATCAATCCATATATATCTCTCCAAGGTGGATGTCAGGAGGATGGCACCTTTCCAGAGGTACTCAACAACAGGACAAGGAGCAATGGCCAAAAACTAAAACACAGCAAGTTCCATCTCAACCTGAGGAAGACCTTCTTTCATGGAGGGTGGCACAGCCCTAGAACAGCTGCCCAGGAAGGGTGTGGAGTCCCCCTCTCTGGAGATGTTCCAAACCCACCTGCTCACATTCCTGCTCCAGGTAACCCTGCCTTGGCAGGGAGTTGGACTGGATGCTCTCCAGAGGTCCCTTCCAACCCTAATTCTATGATTCTATGGCACCAGTTGCTTTCCCCTTTATCTTGAGGTATTATCTGCTCTTTCCTGAGCACCCAAGCATGCTGGGGTTTGCTCTTCCAGTGTTGAGGAGGATTGCAGGCAAAAATCAGGACTCACACAGGTGCTTGGTTACACAGAGTATCTTTCAGAGAGCTAAAAACTGGAACCAAGTCTACAAACCCCAGAGCATCTGAGATGCATTCAAGTTGATTTTAAATTCATTAACTCGAGTATCAGTGTATTAACTGAGCCAGGATGGAATGAAGCATGAGCTAATTTATCCTTCTTGTGGGATTTTGCAGCTCCTGTTCGCTTTGTGCTGCGTGGCTGGGTTTGAGTTAGCTCTGATATCCTTGTGCAGTGTGACAGAGCTGCAGATTTTATCTATTGCTCCACTCAGGGCCTGTCTGCCTCTTTCACCAAATCCCAGTCATTTAAGTTGGAAAAGACCTCCAAAATACTGAGTCCAACCTATGATCACCCCATTGTCACCCAGACCAGAGCACTGAGTGCCACATTCAGTCATTCCTTGGACACCTCCAGGGATGGGGACCCCACCACCTCCCTGGGCAGCCTTTTCCACATCTTGGCAACCCTTTCCGTGAAGAACTTCTTTCTGATTTCCAACCTGAACCTTCCCCAGTGCAACTGGAGGCTGTTTTTTCTTGTCCGGTCCCTTGTTCCCAGAGAGAGAAGGTCAGACCTTCACCCTCCTGTCAGGTGATTGTAAAGAGAAGTAAAGTCTGCCCTGAGCCTCCTTTTCTCCAGGTTAAGCTCCCCCAGCCACTCCTCATGGGATTTACTCTCTAGAACCTTCACCTCCAGCTTCGTTGCCCTTCTCTGGACACTCTCCAGCACCTCAACAACTTTCTTGAAATGAGAGGTCCAGAACTGGACACAGAAGTCAAGGTGCAGCTTTTGTGTTGGGTCTGGCTGGGATGGAGTTGATTTTCCTCACAGCACATCTGCTCAGCAACAAAAACTAGAACAGAAAGGACAAGGAAAGGCTGATGTTCATTATTTACAATGTTTGTCTTGTGGTGCCATCACTACAGGTTTGGAAACTCCACTTCCCAGATTTGTTATTGAATAAGGATGGAGGATTCTGCCCAACTGACAACACTGAATAAGCCTCAAAGGGCACGTGAGTCCATAACTGGAAAATAATCTGAGATCCAGAAGTGACTGACATCATATAAGTAGTTAACTACAAGTGTTTGTTCAAAATACATAGACAAGCCCACAATTTTTAAAAGATCAGTCTAAAATCAAGGTAAGCCTATCCTGAATTCCCAGTTAGCAAATTGGATAAAAAACTAAACTCTGCCAAAGCCAATGGGAATCTCCCCAGAGAGGTCTGGATTCCATTCATTCAAAAGTTTGCAGAAGAACTAAACTTAGAAGAAGAGTTTTCCAGGAAGGAGGGAAAGTGTTAAGTCCTTTGTTCAGCCTAGGGTCAGAGATTTCAGGTTTAGCAAGAATTATTGGTTTGTTTTCCTTTGGTCCTTTGAGAATTGTCTCTCTGACTTAGGATTTAGAGAGTCAGAGAATCCTTAATTTGGAAAAGACCTCCAAGATCAAGTCTAACTTCCAACCAAATACCACCATTGCCTCTAAAACTTATTCCCAGTGCCAGGTCTACTCATTTTTAAAATGTTTTCAGGATTAGTGACTCCACCCTCTCCCTGGGGACACACATATTTATATATCTGTATAATTTATACGCATAATCATGTTCATAATGTCTGATTTTACAGCCACAAACAATTTATTTTTATTCCTTTTTTTGGGGGGGGTTAGGTCATTGCATCTCAATGGAATCAAAAAAATCATCATTTCCCCATGGAAGCTGCTCAAACATCTCATTATTTTGTCTGTCATGTGAGAAGAAATGTGCGTTTTGAGTTTGTGTGCATCTATTTTGCCTCTTTTAAGCCCCATTTTGATCTCATCACAGTTCCAGCTTGGTCAAGAGAGGTGTGCCAGCGGAAGCGAGAGGAGGATTTTCCTGTACCCAGTGAAATGTATTCCCATCCCCGAGGTTGTTTTGACTTTACTCCTGGAAGCCCCAGGATACACAGTGGATGCGTAAACATTTACATTTCATAAATCAGTCAGGGAAAGCCACTTTAAGCGCTGTCTTTACGCAAAGTGCATCTTCTTATTAAGTCAAATCATATTATGCAATGACTCTAATGCGCCTCAGGTGCACTTTAAAATGTATATATCTGTTTTCACCCCATGCTCTCGTTATTTATTGCATGTTCCGTCCCTGCCATGGGTGCCTGATGTATTTTGATATAATTTATAAACAGCTAATAAAACTCAAATGTTTATAGAGGCTGCCTGGGAGGAATCTGAGGTCTAACAACTCCTCGCAGTCAGCTGGCTGGCAGGAGAAGACAAACAGTGTGCTGTGATGAGTCATTAAGAAGCAATTTTGCATGGATGTGGCTTGATTATATAAGCACAAATAATTCCAGCTGTATTTCCAGCATTTCTGCTCAGGCCAACGGAGAGAGCAGCAACAAAGAGCAGCCATTTCCATATCATAGGAGCAAAGTGGTCAGCTCCTCACTGCACAGCATCTTTTGTCCTCTCAGATTCTGATTTTCACTCAAAACTCAGCCCTTGGAGCCCGAGTGTTCCCAAAAACATCCCTTTAACTGTTGGCAGAAGATGTTTTGGTCATCTCAAGAAGGAAAAACAGAAAACAGAAATGCAGTGCTTTGTGCTGTGTGAGCAGTCCATGTCACCAGCCCACTGATGAGTTGGATAATGGGAAAAATTAGGCTGAATATTAGAAAAAAATTCTGCACTGGAAGAGTGGTCAAGCCTTGGAACAGGCTGGCCAGGGAAGTTCTGGGGTCACCATCTTTTGAATTGCTTAAAAAAATGAGTAGAAACGACATTTCACAATGTGGTTCAGTGGGCATGGATGACCTTGCAGGTCTTTTCCAACTTTAATGAATGACTTTGTGATCCTGGGTTTGTTCCTGGTCTGGCACTGGCAGCTGCTCAGTCCCACCAGGCTGGAGCTGGATTCAAAGTGACAAAACTTCCCACCCTGGCACATCCATGCTGTGGGTGAAGATCTGATGTCAGCAACACCCTTGAAACACATTTCTCAGGGCCTGAGGTGATTCTATCAGCTTGTTTAGGCTTATCTGGATGATCTGTGAGCTGTTTCATGCTGGTCTTTAATCACAGTCTGCCTAAAACAGAGGCAGGAGTAGATGGAAGCAGGCATGGACATTTGCCACGATGGTTGCTGAAGTGCCCTGGTCTCCTGAGCAGTGGATTGGGGAGAGGAATTTTTTTTTCTCCCCAAGATGATCTGATTTCTAATTCCAGGTAGCACAAGCCCAAGGGCTGACTTGACTCTTTTCCCCCTCAAGACAGAAGTCTGCAGCATACAAACATTTAATTGTAGAGGGATTTCACCCAACAGGAATTTCTTCCATCATCTTGAACTTTCCACTTGACACCAGTTTTGTTCTTTCTCTTTCTCTGGCTTTTAGTCACCCAGAGAAGGAGACATTCACCCTTCACTGCTCAGACAGGAAGAGTTTGGCAGAGGGGGTCTGTGAAAAACCCTGTCAGTCCTCCTGGACAAGTTATTGTTGGGAATTAGCTGAGCCTGGGGTAAACGAACATCCTAGATGCTTCAGAATGGTGGAAACAGCAACATGAACGTGCTTGTTTCTGTCTCCCTGGGGGAAAAATGAACATTTGTCCTTCTCCACGTGCACACTGGAGCAGCTGTCTGATCCTTTGAAGCCTCAGTGGAGTCACTCCATCACCTCCTGGATGGGCTGGCTGGGGAACAGAGAATGGGTCAAGCTTTGCCAGCTCCTCCAATGCCCAGGTTGATTTCAGGCAGTACCAACACAAACCCTTCCACGTGCGTATCCACAAAAGCAAAGGGAAAACAGCAAATGTGTTGTGATTACTGAATAACTCAGTGGGACTCGCCTTCAAATATGGAATCAAATTATTTTGTTCTGCATTCAGGTTTCAAGCTGAGAGAAAAAAAAAAAAAACAACCCACCTCTTTCATTCTAATCTGCCTTTTAAGTGTATTGAAATGGAAGTTTAAAGTGTGAACTTTCCCTTCCCTCTCTTTCATACTGTGAAGGAAACTGCTTCTGACACATCCCGTGGCTTCTGCTGATCACTGATGAGTGGTACTCAGGCCATCCATTAATTTCAATTCCTTCAGGTTGTAACCTCTATCAGAGGGGCCAAGTGATAATGAACATGTATTAAAGTGACTTGCAATACCAGCGTTCAATTAATTACAAACAGATTTCAAAAGGTATTTGGCCTTTCTGATGCTGCTGTCAACAGAAGCTGCCTTTCAGTGCCAAGCACCAGAGAAAGGCCAGAGGGGCAGGGATGACACCAGGAATTGGTCACACTTTCTCCTGTCACAGCCTTGACTCAGGGAATAGGATTAAACCTGGAAAGGCTCAGGCAGGTCACTGACCTCCTGCTGCCTAAGGAAAGAAAAAGAACTACAGATAATTTGTCCCTTTTTTGGTTTCTCCAGTTCAAAAAAGACACTGAGTCAACCAAGAAGGTTGGGAAAGCTGGATATGCAAGGATTTACAAGGGGAAGTAGAAATTTTAGGATTGACAAGTAGAAAATGTGCCCAAGGTGAAGGAAAATCTTGTTATTGCACAGAACTCCCTAAGGGAAGGATCTAGAGAAGATGGATCCCAACTCTTGGAGATACTAAAATTTTGACTGGAAATCAGGTGGCCTGAACTGCTTGGCCCTATTTGGAACAGGTTTTTAGACTGGTTGCCTCAAAAGAGGATATCCAGCCTAAACTATTCTGGAGTTTTATGTAAAGGGTTCCATCTGAATTGGGTCACCAAAATCTTCCTCTGGAACCAGTGGATGTGGAATTTTGGGTATGAAGTCCAGTAGCTGCACTGAATATTCCTCCATTTGTTGAAACTTTAAATATTTACCTCAAACAGAAGAAGAAAGGCTCCAGAGTAGACACCAAATATTAAAAAAAATTAATAATTCTCTTTTTTTTCTGTTTCTCCAGCCTCCATACTTCCCCTCTACTATCCTTCATTTTTGTAGGAATTTCTCAGCACCCTCTGTCTCGTTTTTTGTCTGGCACTTCTTTAAACTTTAAAGACTTTAAACAGCAGCATTTAGAGTCTCCCTGCCCCAGTGTTAACATGTGTTTTGGGTTTGGGTGTCCCAGGACATGCACTGCTGAAGATTACAAATTACTTTGTGCTGTTCCTGCTGTCTCCTGGAATGAATTCACCCCAGCCATAGCTGGAACAGTTCATGTAAAAACATTTTTTATCCATTTACCACTGTCACTCTGCTCTTGACACGACTCTTTCTTCATCCTTACGGATGGAGAAAATGTGTTCTCTTCCAGGGGGAAGAAGGGAATAAAAACTCTGCTCTGGAACTCCATCCAGAATGCCCATGTGAGGAGGAAAACATGCCTTAAATATGTTCTTTATCTGTCTAATCTTAGCCAGACCTGGTGTGTTCTCCCAACCAGCCATTTCCATCCATGAAGATATAAAATAGGAATATTGAACTCATTTTCTCTACTGTTGAGTATGTTGATATTTTTATTTAGCCTTACAAGATAAGAAAGTGCCATTAATTAAATTCTTCCTGTGGAGAAACTGAGGCACAGGAGAAGACCAGGATTCATCTGCATAATTTGGGGTGTCTGTAACTTAGTTGTCTTAATTTAATTATCTTCATTCTGATTACAATTAAAGACAATCCAATGAACAAACTGAATGGAGTTTAGAGTGTGAATCGCCTGACAAAGTGCACATCTGGTTTAGGATGAGATAAATCGCAGAATGGGTTGGGTTGGAAAAACCCCTCAAGATCATCCAGTTCTCTACAGCCTGAGTGTGATTCAGCTGCCTTGGCACTGAATTTATTGAAAATTTAGCCAATAAATCTATACATTTACATATTGCTGGTCAACAGAACAGAGAGACAAGAGGAGCCCCATTCCCTCCTACACCCACAACATGGAATTACAGAATTGCTAAAGTTGGAAAAGAGCTCTAAGTTCATCCAGTCCAAGTGCATACACCACCATACCCCATTTGAACACTTCCAGGGATGGTGACTCCGCCACTTCTCTGGGAAGCCTGTTCCAGTGCTTGGCAACGTATAAATTCAAATTCCCAGATTTTAGTGCCCTGAATAATTTTCCCAATGTTGACTCTGGTGCCTGAAGATACTGAAGTCACATCGCCCAGCACTGGGGCTAACGTGCTGTTCACTGTCCCCTGTGACACTCGATGGGGCTCTGGAAAGAGAGGAAAACACCTGGAAAAAGGAACTGTCCAACCCTTGATCACTTATTACAGTAACAGCTTGAGGAAGACCCTAAAAATGAGAAAATGAGACTCAGGGGAGCCCTCACTGCTCTTTACAACCACTGAAAGGAGGCTGAGTGAGGTGAGGGTTGGTTTCTTCTCCCAGGAAAGAATAGAACAAGGGGAAAACCCGTCAAGCTGTGAGACAGCAGGTCCAGGTTGGATATTATTAAAAATGTCTTCACTGAAAGGCTGGTTAAACATTGGAAGGGACTGCCTAGGGAAATGGTGGAGTTATCACCCCACCAGTGTTCAAAATGAGTAGGCATTGCACCTGGGGATGTGGTTTGGTGGATGTGGTGGTGTTCAGTCAAAAATTGGACCCGATGACCTTGGAGGACTTTTCCAACCAGAAGGATTCCATGAAAACAGAACTGCTCCAAAGCCTCCAGCTCCCTGGCAGGCTGTCACTCCGTGTGTGGCTGTCTGGGCTGTGAGCACAAGGCATTGGATGTCTTTTTATTTGTATTATTTATTAAGCAAATTATTTCTGTGCCCAGCATCTGGAAACACGCCATAAATAAAACACAGCAGAGCCTTAAATTTCGCTGCTGTTCACAGGCAAATGTCCCTCAGCACTCCCTGCACTGTCACAACAAACTTCTGTAAATAATATCCCCAGCTTGCTGTCAGTGCCAAAAGACATCACAGAGCAAATCCAGCCTCCTGCTGTCTCCTGGAGGAGAATTGGCAGGAGTCATTAACACCAAAAATGCAGCTCTGCACCTCCAGGAGGAACTTCTTAATGAGGAGAGTGGAGTACAGGAAGAGCAGATCCTCTTATATTTGGGGGTTGCCACGTGACCTCTAAAGACAATTTCATCTATCTCCAGCTGTCTGGCAAATGGCTTTGAGCAAGGCCCCAAGAGGGAACTTTTTAGATAAGGGAGTTTTCCTAAGGAACTAAAATCTGTCATGACCTGCAGCAGAAAATAGAAATACACACTCTGGGTCAGGCTGGGTTCCAGGTTCAGCCCAAAGTCCAGACTCATCCACTCTGCACCAGCTTTGAAGGATTTAACAATCAGAGCCCAGGTGCTCTCCAGAAAGGGAAGAGCTTGAATATTCTTCAGTCCTACAAAATAAAGTTTAGGGGATCCATCTGGTCTGGTTAGTCCAAGGGCAGCCAAGCAGTTCATCCCAAGACCTGCTTTGGAGGAAGAGTTCAAGTGAAGTTCCCCAAGGTTTGGGATATTATACTTTTAGAGCGATACCTTTCTTGGTTTTTTGGTTGGATTTTGTGCCGTGATAAGCTTGCCCAATCTTAGACAATTCCAGGGGATGAGATAGGTGAAGGAAATTCATACAGGATTACCTATTCTAGAAAAGTAATTTTATCATAAAGCCAGTTCTGCATCAGGGGGGACCAGAGCTGCTAATTTTTAACAGAGGAACATCTTCTCTGAGCGTTTTATGCTGGAGTCTCATCAGCCCCCTGGCATGGCAGAGCCAAAAGGAGATCTTGGCTGGAGTCCTGGATCTTCTAGTGACTCCAGGCTTTGTGGAATGGGGAATCTCAGTCAGAATTAGGGCATTTCCAATCTCAGAACCATAAAATGGTTTGGCTTGGAAGGGTTTGGAAAACCATCTTCTTCCAAGCCCCATGTCAAGGGCAGGGACACCTTCCACTATCCCAGGTTGCTCCAAGCCCCATCCAAACTGGCCTTGGACACTTCCAGGGATGGGGCAGCCACAACTTTTCTGGGCAACCTGTGCATCACCACCCAATAAATCCCAATAATCGAGAACAAGGGGAAATTATTTCAAATTGAGGTGATACCTTTAGGTTCGCTATTAGGAAAAACTTCTTTATTAGGAAAAAAATTCTTTACTGTGAGGGTGGAACAAGTTGTCCAGAGAAGTTGTGGATCTGGAATTTAGATTGTGGAACCTAGTCCAGTGGAAGGTGTCCCTGCCCATGGCAGAGGGTTGGAACTGGATGATTTTTAGGGTCCCTTCCAACCCAAACCATTCCATGGTTCTGTGACTCTTTTAGCACCTGCTCTGTCCTTCTCACAGTCACACCTTCTCCTAAACTGGGATTGTTGTGGCTCATCCCCTTCCCACTGCCCGTCCTCTCCTTCCAGCCAGGCCCCCGGGGAGACACAGCTCATCCCTGAGCTCGTTATGTTCTGGATAGCTCAACAGGCTCAATAATTAATGACCCTCACAGGAACCAGGGCTGCAGTTGGACTGAGGCCCCCAGTCAGTGCAGGAAGAGCAGGGCTTGAGGTAAAAGGACTCATAATTAATGTCCTCTACAGTATGCAAATGAGATTTCCTTGCCCTTAGACCAAAGGCAACTAAATTAGTCAAACAAGAAGGGAAGAAGAACAGGAGACAATGTTTAAATTAGAGAACAGAGGGAGGGTGATGCTTTTATTCCACGGTAATTTAGATTACAAATCCACTCTCCCCTGGACCAGTGAGCATTTCTGTCTGCTCAGCTGCCTAATTTGTGTTTGGCTCAAAGGAAGAAATTATTTTGTTTAAATTTTTTTTTTCCTTTCCTCTACAACTCAGAAAACCTGGAGCAGAAACAGCTCTGGGAAGGAACAGCCAGGAAAGCAAAGCAAGACAACACAGCAGCAATCACTGAGGTAATCACTGAAAGCAAATGGGAGCCTCTGGGATTCTCCCAAATAGGTGGTTTGGGTAAAATCTTGGGGCAAGGGAAAACAAAAAGCATTTTCCAACTTGAGTAAATTCTCTTTGCTCCTTAAAAAAGGATGGAGAATAGGGTGAGTGATTCTCTCAGTAGGAAAGGAAAAGGGTGGATGTGTGAGCCACTGGAAAGGGAGGAAGGGTGTTTAGAGACACTCACAGGGATAAAAAAAGGCAGAAAATAGAAAGACCAGGATGTGATGAACACACAGGGTGGTCCTTAAAGAACGAAACTGGTATTACCTCAAAAAACTGGCATTACCTCGATTCTGATTTCATACTCCATGGCTTCAGAAGCCTCTCTGGCAGCCTTAGGGTTAATCCGTCCCCTCAGACTCAACTGCAAAACACTGGAGAACCACAGACCTGCAAATCCCTCTTGCATTCACTCATTCTTTTTTTTTTNCCCACACCTCCAAACCCCTCTTGCATTCCCCCCTTTTTTTTTTTTTTTTTTTTTTTTTCCCCATCCATTGAGTTCCACCATAACCCTGTGCTAAAACTTGCAAAAACCTTGGGCAGGTAGGTGAGGATGCTCTGGCCCATTGAGATGGATTTCATCTGGTCAGATGTTGACAGATTCCTCCAAATAAATGGCTGGAGGTGAGTTATTTTAAGGAAACTGAGGGAAATTGGGATTTTAGTGATGTTGGGTACCTCGTCCTAATGGCACTGTCTGGACTAGGGAAGATGAATCCAAAAGGGTTTGAAAACTGAATGGGCAGGTGATTTTAACTAGTTGCATTCTGTCTCTAAAGCACAGTGGGGGAACACAGAAACAGGGAATCAGAGGATCATTTAGGTTGGAAAAGACCTCGAAGGTCGTCAGGTCCAACCCTTAACTCAGCACCGCCAAGGCCACCATGAAACAATGTCCCCAAGTGCCACATCTAAGGGACAGTGACTCCACCACATCCACGGGTAGCCTGTTCCAGGGCTGCACCAGCCTTTCAGTGAAGAATTTGTTTCTGATGTCCAGTATAAACCTCTCCTGATGGAGCTTGAGGCCATTTCCCCTTGTCCTGTCACTTGTCACCCAGGAGAAGAGACCAATGCTCACCTGTTTGCACCCTCCTGTCAGGAAGTTTTGCAGAGCCAGGAGGTCCCCCCTGAGCCTCCTTTTCTCCAGGCTGAGCCTCCCTCAGCTCCCTCAGCTGTTCCTGGTTCTCCAGACCCTTCCCCAGCTCCATTCCCTTCTCTGGACACGCTCCAGCCCCTCAATATCTTCCCTGCCATAAGGATTCCACATCCCACACTTGGGTGATGTGTCCCAGTGTCACACTTCAGCTATGAGATAAGACTCCTGGTTTCTCCCTCTGATTTTGAAATATAGATCCACAGGTTTCTCTTAGGAAATTTTCTCCTTTCTTTGGCACTTTCTGGGTGACGTCCCTGTTCAGAGAGCTCTGTTTTCCTTCCGGCCAGGAGACAGGACAGACTGAGGCTGAGGAGGGCTGGGGTTGAATATAATTTTCTTTATTTACCTAACCTGATGTTTGATCTTTCTCAAATCACTTGCCCTCTCCGTAATTCCATTTTTCTTCCCTGTCTCCCCCTGGAGTTACTGCTGAGGTCGTAACTCTTCCAAGGGAGGAAATCAGCTCTCTTTACTCTCCTATTTAATTCCATACCTGCGTTTCTCCGGGGCCAATCTATTTGTTGTGGGTTTTTTTTCCTGAGGCTTTCTCTCCACACAAGTCACTGTGCCTGCCTTGCCCACTAGATGTCATGAAACGCTGAGCTCTCAGAGCTGTGGGCGAAGGGGGACTTTTAGCTGCTTTGTAGCAAATTGCTGGAGTTCCTCCCTGGCCATCTGCTTTTTTTGGAGGTAGCCCACTCAGCTGGGAGCTGTGAGCAAAAGCATCAGCTGCCGCCAGCACCGTCCTATTTTCAGCTCCGAGGAATCACGACTGTTGGCTGCACCACCAGGAACAGCAGCTCCTGGCATTTGCTGGGGGTTGGTGAGTGCAGGAGAAAACCCAGAGGGAGAAAGGTTTGGCTTCAGCTGACCCACAGCTAGGCATGGGCAGCTCTGCAGCTCTTCCAAGTCTTCCTGTCTGCCGCAGGAATGAATTTCCTCTCTTCGTTTCCGAGCTGCTGGAAGGAGCATTTGTGCTGGAAGAAGTTGTGCTTGGGGTTGGTGGAGGCACCTTTTTTGGAAAGGCACTTGGAAAGGAGAAATATGAAGTTGATTGTCTGGAGATGTGACTCATCCAGAGATGAAGGCTCTCCACAGCTTCATATACAAGGGTCTTCAGGGTCTAAACATTCCTTAATAGATTTTGGAAGCTTTCCTTATTTTTTAGAAATTTCTTTTCATTTTTCAGAGCTTTCCTTTCATTTTTCTTTCATTCTTCATGTGATTAGTTACCATTTATCTCTTCTATTTAAAAGAACTCTCTTCTCCTAGGACTGGCCTGCAGTCAGCAGGGTTCAAGTGGGGGTAGGGGAGATATTTTTCATTTGTTGCTTGACTGGAGAAAAAGTGATGGTCAATGGAAGTGGTTGCTTATTTCCCAGTGTTTTATTTCTTTCTCTGTGAAGGAAAAGAGAGGGAGAGGATATCAGCTGAGGGGTTTCCAAAATGGAATTAATCAAGTTGCCCCCAACAGAGGCAACATTTGCTAAGCCAATTTTGTGAATATTTAGACATCACCCCACTAAATTCAGGGACAGATTGCCAAGGGACATCCTGTCACCACAACAGGACACTTTTGTCCCTCTCCCTCACATGCAGCAGTGCTCCAGGTAACCTTGTTACCATGGAATAAGTTGGGATGATCCTCTTTCTTCCTGAGGCTCCATGTGAAGGTGCCACGTGAGTTAGAAACTCCAGCACATCTTCCCAGAGACTCGTGTTAACAGTTCAGCAAATGTAGGATTTTTCTGAGCCAACAGCTTGTCAGACTCAAATAAGACTTCCACGTTTCCATCATTGGAAGCCAAACTCTCAGGATGTTTTGCAAAGGTCTTTTTTCCTGCCAAACTCTCCCTGTTGGTGTTCTGGCCTAGTTTGTAAGTTTGATCAGGCCAGACAAGTCCCAGGAGGTGCCAGGGATGTTAATCCCTGGTTTGAGGGTGAAAAGGAGGGTGAGACTTTGTCCATATGGACCAAACCCCTTTTAAAACACTCTGATTCTGGGATTAAGAACATGTGCCAGCTCTTTAATTTGGTCTTCTAGACTTGGGCCTGCAGCTGTAGAGATTCAGCAACAGAGAAAGTGAAGAGAGCAGAACAGAAGATGGCAACAAAGATGATGAAAGGACTTGAATATCTTTTTTATGAGGTCAGGCAGACAGAGTTGAACATGTTCAGTCTTAAATAAAGTGACTGAGAGGAAACCTCATCAATGTCCAGCAATATCTGCAAGGAGGGGTCAGAGGATGGACCAGGCTCTGCTCTGTGGGGCCCAGCAACAGGGGAAGAACAGGCAGAAAATGATGCCCAGAAAGTTCCACCTGAACATGAGGAAAAAGTTCTGTCCTGTGCAGTGACCAAGCCCTGAACAGATAGCCCAGAGAGGGTGTGGAGTCTCCCTCACTGGACACATTCCAGAACCATCTGGACACAATCCTGTGCCCTGTGCTCTGGGACGTGGCACCCGATGACCCCACTGTGGTCACTTCCAGCCTGACCCGTTCTGGGATTCTCTGAGAAGAGACACCCATTCTAGGGCAGGCAGGGGCTGCTGGCAGGAGGAAGGCTCCAAGCCCCTTGCTGTGTTCTGGGGAAGTCACAGCAAAGCCCCACTACTTGACAGGTGAGAAAAACCTTGAGCAAATATGTGGAAGGTCAAAGAAGGTCTGAGCTTCATGGGGAAATGCTTGAATGCCCTGTTCCCCTACCTGAAATTAGCTTTGGAGTCCTCTGCAGAGAGGCTCTGTCCAGAGAAGCTGTGGCTGCCCCATCCCTGGAAGTGTCCAAGGCCAGGTGGGACGGGGTTTGAAGCGCCCTGGGATAGTGGAAGGTGTCCCTGCCCTATGGCAGGGAGGTGGAATGAGATGATCTTTAAGGTCCCTTCCAACTCAAACCATTCCATGATTCTGTGATCCCTGCAGAGTGACAAAACCACTGGGAAGACAGAGCTGGTCAGCAGGACCCCGCTGGCCGGGATTATTTGGGGTGACATCTGCCAGCAGCGTGGATGACCCCATTTCCCCCAAAAGCAGCGGCAATCTCTGCAGGTCCCACCTGTCCTGCATCCATCCCTGCGCTCCCTGCTGCCATCCTCATCCTTCCCGAGCCGCTTTTCCCTGGTTTTGTGTGCTTTGGAGCCAGGAGAGGGCAGCAATGCTCATGGACAGACACACAGTGCCGCTGCTGTCCCCGCTCCTCTCCGAGCTCCTGGCAGTGACATCCCAGCGCCCTGGTCACTTTCAGATGGACAGCACTGTACACAGCTGCCTCTGGCACTTCAGGCTCAGGTACAAAAATCCACGTAGGAAACTTTTTTTAATATTACAAAAGAAAACTTCTCTTCAGCTTGGTTTGCACAGGCTGTGATTTAAAACCCTGTCCAACATCCCAACCTGTGGCCAAGCAGCCTCTCCCTTTCTTCTCATGCAGAGAAGACTGGATACTTTTAAGTAAGTGGTTTTCATTTAATTGTAATTTCTGATGACCACTTAAAGCCCTCCACAGCTTAGAAAATTAAAGAAATGAACACCCTTTCACCACCCAGACTCAAGTATTAATAAGAGATTTCTGAAATAAAGTTTCCTTTAATAAACATTGATTAGAGTCACAAATCTCTGCCAAGCAGTGGGAGCCTGCATCGAATGTGGACACGTCAAAAGTTTCATCTTGAGATAAGAAATTTTTTTTTTTTTTTTTTTTTTTTTTTTTTCACTGAGAACAATCAAATGCTGGAACAACCTGACCAGGGATGTGGTGGAGTCCCCAGTCCTGAAGGACTTCAAGCCCCATCCCTGGAAGTGTCCAAGGCCAGGCTGGAATGGGCTCTGAGCAACCTGGTCCAGTGGAAGGTGTCCCTGCCCATGGAAGGAGGTAGAAAGACAATCTTACAGATAATCTTGAAGGTCCCTTCTGAACCAAACCATTCTGTGAATCCACGAAGATGGAATTGGACAAAGTGTCAGACAATCTCATCAAGGATCCCTTCTCATGTGGGAAATGAGAGCTGTGGCCTCTTCTGCCCAAAGATCCCACTGGCAGGACATGGGATGGGGACACAAAATCCTGGAGATGTCCCCCTGCATGAGTGACCTTTAGTGAAGGAGCTCTCCTCAAGGTGCCTGGCTTTGGAGTGAGGCTCTGCCCTCGTTCTTAGCAGGTGGTGGCTGCCCCAATCCTCCAAAATCTCCTTCTGAGTCCGTGACTCATCTGCCAAGATGAGCAAACGAGACTTTCCTGCCCCTTCTCCTTTCCCAAGCCAGAATGAGCCAAATCATCGTTTGTTTCAACAACGGAGCAAGAGAGATCCATAGGCATAAAAGCTGAGCTGTGGAGCTGTGCCAATCCAAAGGCAGGCAAGGTGAGAGGGAAATGGCAAATGCCTCATTGATTTCAAAACTGCTACACGATCTTGCCTGGGAGTCTGTGAAGCTGTTAAAAAAAAAGCAAAAAAAAAAGCCTTAAAAGGACGTGGTGTTGGTGGGGAGTTGTCAGCTTCCTTTGTGCCGTCTGTTTATTCTCATACAAAGCGATCCAAATGCGGAATGTTTCCCCAATGGAAACACCTTGGCATTGTGTTTCCCACTCTGAGCCTGGCACAGCTCATTCCTCACCAGCTGGAGCTCTGCAAAACACCCTCCTTACTCACCCGTGGCCACCCACACCCAGATGCCACCAGGCCCAAAGGAGCTCGAGGAACAGGGGTTGACCAGGATGTTCTTTAGGACAACTCAGAAGCCCCTGACTTGCCCTCCCGCCCTTTTTCTCCATTTCTGCCTTTAAATTTATAAAATTTAATGAGGTT
>VXBB01001697.1:0-11807 GCA_013399915.1 Illadopsis cleaveri
GTTAAAATTATATTTTATTTTATATTTTCTCCCTGCATATTAAAAAATACAGACCTTAACTATTGTTAGTGACAGGATAGACAGAGTAAAAGGTTTTAAGAGTGACATTCTAACATGTAGTGTGGCACAAAATAACATGTAGTGTGGTACAAGTTTCTAGTGATGTCTTGTTCCTGTTTAAGAACAGACACTTTACAATTCAAAAAAGTTATGTATAAAAGTAAATATGTTTAAGAATATATTTTTAAAGAGGTCTTCTATAGTTACACACAAACCTCAGGATCAGTGCAGTTAATCAAGACAGCAATTATTTCTGCAAATATTTCAATATTGTTCTTCATGAGAAGTATCTGAATGAATAGCTTTGACACTGTCCTTCCACTGATATTGGGCAAAATACGAGTACTCTTTTTTGCCTTTTCCCTGTACTATCACACACAGTTTGACTAACACATATTTTTCTCCACATCAGAAGACACAAAGACCATTATGGGCACATTTTTTCTATTCCTGAAGTGGCTTGAACAGAGGCAGTTGGTCTGTCACACCACCACACCTCCCAGTTCACAGACTTTTATTCAAACACACATTACAGGATAAAAAAGTCTTAGCTCTGCAACTTTACAATAGATTTTTTTAAATGTTCTATAGTATGCTATATACTATATATACCACAGTCTAGTGGACTATATAAAGTGAATATATACTATGAATTATATACATATATACTATGAATTACACATAGAGGTTTTGTGATGAAGGTATAAAACTCCATTTTTTATCTTATCATTACATAAAATTTAATTAGACCAGTTTAGGCAATTCTGATACAAATAGACTGGTATAGAAAATAATATATTATCAAACTTGTTTCTAGTTTTTCATCAATTGCAAAATCTGCATGAATTGGATTTTTTCCCATTAAATGTTCTGTTTGAAAACATTGTGAGAAAAGTATTTAATTGAAAGGATAAAAGATCCACCATTGTTATGTCTTCTAACTCAGCCTCTGGAAGATGAGATCTCGCTGAATTTGACATGACTTTATAATTTTCTCTGTAGTTATACTTCCAGTGATAGAACATTGGCCCACATTTTCTTTTTCCACAGACATATTACAATTGGACCTTAGTGTTATTTGAACTTTCTCGTTCTATGCTGTGGTCTTTCTATGCTTTTACAAAATGATAATGTTCCTTAGGACAGAAATATGGCATCTTCACAAATTTCTAGTAGAATAGTTAGGTGGGTTTTCAGAGATGTGCTGACCTTTGAAGTGAAAAAGTCTGTAGAAATAACTCGAGCTTTGTTGAAATCTTTCTTAAACATTAGTAAGGTTAAATATTATGCCCCAAAGACTTATCTCATTTATTGTAGTGAGTATTGAAACTGTCCAAGAACCACCTGTGTAAAAGCACAGCACTCCAAGCTATATTATTCCCTAAATGCATCTTCCTACATTTTATAACATTTAATATAATACCACATTTTTAATTGTTATCCAGCACTTCCTATATGATATCTCATTTCTCCTTTAATGATTAATTCTTATAAAATTTTGTTCTTGAAACCTTCTGTTGCATTTTCTGTCTTTTCTTCCACATGGGAATACTTTAATAGTACTTATCATGGCTTGCAACTGTACACATATTATTTTTTTCTAATCACTAGAACCATCTATAAATAGATGAATTTTGGAGAGAAAAAAGAGAGAAAGGTCATGGATCTTAGTTCTTTAAAGTTAAAACAGGTTCCTCTGCTTTCATTGGTGTGAAAATGAAAGCAGTCTTTTGCAAAGTGGTGAGTGTTTTTAGTGTCCATTATTCAAAATTTGAGCTGCCACACTTGTGTAACTTTGGACCTCTTTCACTTCGGTATTTTTTTAACAGAATTTGTGTGAATTATCAGATCTGATCTACCACTAAATATCGCTAAGAATTAGTATTTGCTGACGTCAGGACTGAGATTTATGATTATGTTTTGGGGAACTAAGGAGAGGATGTTTTTGATCTGTGATATGTACATTGACTGGTTATTGTGATGTGACACTGCAAAGGAAGTAATAATGTTTGTGATGTGCAATTGTTTTGTAGTGCAGTTTTAAGAAATAAATGCTGCTTGGTGGGCATTGTTTTAATTTGCTAAATCTCAGCAGATGGCTGAACAAAAAGTTCTGTTTATTTGTTATGGATGTGGATTTAGACTCCTACAGAAAGCAGAAAGAATTGCAGAGTTCAATTATTTGTGTTAGAGACATTTAGAAATTTTTCAAGTCACTGCCATTTCAGTCACATGCTCAAATTCTCTGAATGCTGATTTTGCTAAAGAAGTAACAATGTGCCATCAGCAGTTATATATTATTTTAATTTAGAAGTGCTATTCGGTTCCTGATTTTCAATATTTGTCTTTTTTTTCCTCAATCAATACATTCACCTAGGAGAAACAACATGTAGCAAGTTAAAGGCAGACAGTGGGACAACTATGTTTGAATTCAAGAATTCTTGGTAACTAACAAATAGGTCAATATTGGTAATATAAGTCATTCAAAAAACATTGTAAAATGTATTAACTTTGGAAAATTACTAGTTTTATGCAAATTTGGACCTTTAAACTGGAAGCTTTAAACCAGAAAAATATTTTTATATATGGATGGCACTGTTCAGCAGATTTATAACCCTAAACATTGAATGACATGGTTGCTCTACCTCAATACTCTGGGGAACTCTTCATTTTTGTAGTAAAAGAGTGATTCTTAAGACAAAAAAATTCTTTCAGGGCTAGAAATAATTTAATCCAAATTCATGCCTATTTTTAAGGGTGTGTAATCACATCCTGAGTTACTGGTTTTTGCTTTAAGTTTTCTCTTCTGACTGTTCCATTTATTGGTTTAGATAAATGCATATATATAATTTTAAATTTTTCAGCCAGTTTAAAAGGACTTTGGAGTAGAAATTTATTTCCCATCTCGATCTAAAGAAACTAAAATTGCAAAGGACCTTGAAAAGCGACCGTAAATAATAAATACAGCAGCTGAGAAATAGAACAGCAAAGTCAAAAATATTTTAACAAGTGAAAACAAATTGTAGAAACTGTAACTTTGAAATGAACATACATTTGAGTAGAATTAAGAAACAATCTAGTCATCAAAGGATTTATTAAACTCTGTTAATGCAATAACATATCAAATCAATTTTGTTTACAAAGCGGCATGAACAATAAAAAACCAGAATAAATTGTGATGTTTTAAAATATAAATTAATATCTTTTAAATTTTCCTTTAAAAGTATGGTATAAAATACTGGTGTTATTTCTATGATAAATTTAAAAAAACCACCATGAATTATAAGACTCATACAAAGAAATACATCATATAGATGCTAAAAGATATGAAATGTTATTCTGCAGTTTAAATTTTGTATTTGATTTTTGTTGTTTTTCTTTTCCTGCTTACTCCTGTTGTCTGTAGTCTCAGGTTGTTCTAATGCCCATGTGGTCAAGTTTCTTCATTCCTTCTAAAGGTGACATGGAAAGTCTACAAGGTTTCTTTTTATGTAACCTTATGAAGAGATGATTATTTGTCATTTTGCAAAGATCTACAGAATCAAAGGTAGCCTAGCACAGACTGCTGAGGTACCTCAGAAGTAGATTAAAAGATATTCACTAGCCAAATTTCTTAATGTTACATTAACAAAATGACTGATCTTTTTATACTAGTTTTTAATTTGGAATAGCAATTAGATTGATGGCTGCCTGAGGCAGAAACATATCAGTCTCATGTGGGATATTGGACAGGCAAATTACATTGCTTCAAGTGCTCTTGAACCCATAAATATCAACTAGTAATTTGACAGTGGTATAAATAATAGCATATACTTGATGTCTATTATTTAAGTAACATCAATAAGAGAAATAAGAAAAGAAAACAAGACAATGCTCTAAAAGCTTGTACTTCTGCCTGTAATTGTAGTCAGGTAAGACTAGACCTATGCATAACACAGTGCTTCTAAAGTCTTTGTTTATATCTGAAAGTAAATTGTTGTGCCAGAATACAGAGTTTATTTCTCTTTGCTCTTTTGTTATGGTGAGTAATCACGCCATTAAAATATTTATATTTAGAGTTAACAGTTGCATGTTCACTAAACAAGCACCATCAATAAATTTCAATTTGATGCTTTTTATGATAATACACTGTAATTGGATTCAGCAGTAAATCCAAACACAGCTCTGAGGCATTGATTTTCCAAGCAGTTCTGTCAAAATTATGCAGTAAGAAATGAAACAGAATCTTGATGAGGCATATAATAAAATTATTTTAAAATATGATTATTGAGCATAAGATATCAATAAGTTGAGAGTAGTTTTTATTATGACAATCCTAGAAGGGACATCTAAGGAACTGATATAATTGTCCATACTGACCTTTTGTAAATGCACATTGGCAGACAGAGACAGTGTTTTTAATTTGTTGAGACTGACAAGTAAAATGCCTGTCAGTGATGTCAGAGGTGATGAATGATGGTTCAACTGGAAAGAAAAAAAACCCAAACCATCCAGATAAAAAAAACCAAAACAACAGCAAGAAAAATACCCCACTCCATATCTTTCTGGTGAAGACAGAAGCATTTTGAGGTTTAAACCCATAATATTCTATACTCAAATCAGTCTTTCTGAGAAACAGAATAAGAAGATGTAGAGTACGTGAATAGGAAAATTAAGCTTGTAGCAAACAGTACAGTAGATTTTATACAAATGAGCATGAAGGCATGAGCAATTCAGGTACAATGCTATGTGTGAGCTATGCCATGCTCAAACCTTATCAAAATCAATATAAATTGATTTGCAGCTGAACAAGTTGTTCACTTGTTCGCATCCAAAACATCCAAGTTTTGCTTTCATACCTCCAGTTTGCCCTTGCCTGAGTTACACTCTGGATACTTTCCTAAGATTTGTTTTAGACATCACTGGGTTTGTATGTATTTTAATATGTGAGCAAAATTTTGAATTTTTTTAAAAGCTAAGAGTATATAACCACCATTATATTGTCATCTATCTTACTTTCCCCTAAACTGCTTAAACCACCAGAAATTTTCTGTAAGAAAACAAGAAAGCAATTTACTGTTTTGAGAATACACTTGTTTCAGCTCTAAGATGACAGTCTAAAAGTATTTTCAATCCAAAGGTTGCTAAAACCAACTCCTGAATGATAGTAATAACACTTATTCTATGAATAACACTAATTCAAATTATGCAAATAAAAATGTATTAAATATGCCTGGGCAAGATAAAACCATGATTTTCTTTAATACTATTAGTTGTACTCTTTTTTTTCTTTTTTTTTTTTGTGAGATTAACTCAAATTCCTTTTAAAGAAAATATATCATAGAAATAAGTAATATTTATTAAAACTTTTCATATAAAGGCTAAGAGTTCTATATGTAGATTTTAGTGGTGCCAAAAAGACATAAGCTTGTACTAGAGATTGTGATTACAGCCCGAAAAAGGAATGATGGAAGAAAGTAGATTACTTAAAATTCATGGGGGGAGGTTACAAACACATGACTTAGACAAATGGCTACAACCCAGTCCGGAGGCTGATGCTGATGTCTTGAAAGACAGTTAGGGGACGGCTTCCCAGGATGAGATAGATGAAGCCAGTGGTTATAACACACAGCAGAAGGAAGCTGAAGATATGGGGTCTTAATGAGTTTCAATTTTTTCAATTTTAGGGCTATTTTACACACTAGAAAGAGGGTAGAGATTGCCTTACATTATGCCGTGAAATAGGCTTTTAAACAATCTATGTTAAAAAAACCAATTCCTGGAGAACTGGTTCATCTAAATAAATTAGGCTAAAGGAGAAGAGAAATACCAGCTTTTAAAATCTCAGGCTATAAGTGGATTTTATCCAGAGATGAGAAGGAAAGATGAAACTGGAAGAGAATTTTGAACATCTATGTGTAATTACACTGAAACTTTAATGACAGCTTTCTAGGTGTCTTTCTGAATCTTTTATTAACTGCTTAAGAAAAAAATTACTCTTCAAAGCAATTTATGCAACCATTCCACAAGAGAAAGTTTCATTTTTGTGCAATAATATTTGACAAAAATTCAGAACACGTTTATCTTCCTAAACAGGGAAAACATGGAATTTTGTTGATATATCATTTAAATTGCCTCTGATTAGTTTCCTAGAGGTTGCTATACCCTAAAAAGCTTATCAAGCACAAACTGTCACTACTCGGTCAATTAGGTTAAAGGTTGCTCAGCAGGTTGCTTACAGCCAATGATATTTCAAATTCCTTTCTCAACAAATGTCAGCAGTGAAAGAGAACACCAGCTATCAACAAAAAAAAATTATTCAGCACAAAATTACTTTTAGGTTCATGTGTGCCAGAGCACATGCCTCTCTGAGGATCTGAATCATCCTGTTGACCCCATGAATACTCTGCAACAGCCTAGAGCAAGAGCCATAGTTTAGCTCTAATTTCCTAAGTGCAAATTTTAATAGATTTTTCTGTCCATCTTTTTTTCAGGATGTCATTCTATTAATAACTCACATTCTGTATGAATGAAGTACATTTTTTAATACGGATACAAGAAAAAATCAAAAGGTTGAAGTAAGCAGAAGTTTATAATATCCATGTGTTTGTTAAAATAAATTCAGAAGTAGTTTTATTATATTTGAAGAATTACTTCAATTTACAACTGAAAACATGGTGATAATCCTATACAAAGTACATTCAATTTAAGGTGGTTGGGTTGAATGAATATATTTTTTCTTTGTTTCCAAAAACAACTTTGTCACTGATTTTCTACAGATGATTTCATTTAGTTAGGCAGTTCCTGCTGCCTGCAATTTATTCTACGATTTGTGAAATCTTTCAGTTTGGACGCTTCAATGCCAGTAGCAGCACTATTGTTTCAACACTATAGGAGGAGTATAAATATCTGTAAATCACCCTCCCTTCCATCTTATTCTGTCTGCAAATAGCTTTCTCTTTCATTTGAAAGTCTTCAGTTATGGATGTTCCCTTTATACACATTAACAGATTTTTCTTTAGATTGATGAATTATTTTAATTAATTTTATGGAAAATTTAGTTCAAGGGATAAGAACTATCACATCAGGAAAGACAGTTTCTCACTGTCAATACTGATCAGGCTAAGACTATGTAAATCTACACAGAAAAATGCTACAAGGCTTACAAAGTAAACCATTAGTACTGGAAAACACACAATGGATTTATAAACTGAAAAACAAAACTTTTGTTTTTTTTACTATAAAGATAATTTTCCAAAGGCAGAAAATTAATGGAAATAGAGAGGTGTGATAATTCATGAATTTTTATCCTAATATCATTATCTTGTCTGTTTTATTCTATGTCTTCAATGTTAGCCATTCAAATAATTTGATATATGGAAAAATAACAAAATAACATAGCACTCAATACCATAACAGTAGGACAAATCTGAGGGACTTGAGTCCATGAGGGAAAAACATAACAAAGTAAAAGACAGACAAAATCACTTAGAAGCAAGCTTTTAATTGAGTTGCTAATTTAGCATTTACTCAAGTTATGGCCAATCTCTTGACACCTTTAATTTATGAAGAGATGTCCTTTGGAAGCTCTTCAGTTATACATAAATCATGTGTCTAATACAGGCCTAAAAGTATCCAATTCTACAGTTTATGTTAATCAGCAAGTCAAATTAGATAACCCAATTGTGTCTTCTAGAATTAAACACCCATTGACTATATAAATCTATTTATCATACCATTAAATCAAATGATTAGCACTTTTGCTGAAGTGTTAACTTCTAGAAAAAAAAAGCCATCAATTTCTATTCTGTAGTATACTGGTAAACTTGGTAGCACTGACAAAATAATGTATACCAAAGATATAGCAAAATACCAGTTTTTCAAAAATTTCTGATAGCATAGGTAAAAATAGTAGTTTATGAGGGTGAGGAGAGCTCATTTAACAAAATAGTAAACCCATGACTATAAACGTTATGATAATCACTCCTCTAGGATCATGGTAAAAAAGATAGAATGTATAGAGAAAAAGAAAGAAACAGAAAGAAAAATGAGATGAATTTCCTGAACAGTGAATCTTAAAAATAAGCTTTCCTGTAATTGGAGAAAATTTAAGTATTCCATCTTGACCATCAGGCTATCTTATTCAGCTTTTCATTATTCAGGCAAAGTATTGTCACTAAAATGAATTCATCAGTGTAGCAGAGATAAATGATCCAACATGGAACAGACAGAACTATCTTCCTGTTCTTATGAAGAAAATTGTCTTTCTGTACTATTATATCAGTGACAAAGATGTCTGGACTTCATAAGCATTTCTTTCCATTTAGTCTGCCTTAAATATTAATGAAGCAAGGATTTAACCTCTCTATGCTAAGTTCAAGAAGGAGTTTAAAAATACTAGTAAGGAATAGGACTGTTTCAAGCATAGAATAATCAAATTACTTAAAAGATATGCCTAGCTCTCACCATGTTGAAAGTATTAATAATGGTAAATAAAAAGGAGATGAATTGAAATGAACTTAAAATAACACTGAATTTGTATCTAACCTATATAGTTTTTTCAAGAAAAGAATGTGTTTATGACATTCCTCAAAGTATTGTCTATATGGATATAAAAATTTTAATCACAAACATAATCATCACTAGTAGTTCCATAAATCTCAGGGTGAAAAAAATGTTTCCAAAAATAAATAATAAACCAACCCCAAACCCCACAACAAACTAACAGCATAAGAAAGATGTTTTGGACCTGTATTGCCAGATTGTATCTAACAGCAGGAGTAAAGACATTAGATAATGGATTACCAGATCTCAGCATATCGGAGTCAAAGTTACCTACAATATTTTCTACACTTTGTCTCTCCCCATTGCTTCTTTTATTGAAACTGCATTTGCAATAGTAGACTGAAGCATATTAGCATTTCAAATGAAGTAGGCATACTTTCAAATGCCAAATGATAAAGACAGTTCCATGATTACTTTACAAACCAGAATCAGAAATACTGACAGATAAATATTCTGAGTTAGTCCGCTCCATGATTCTGAATAGGGACTTCATTTGGTTTTCTTTCAATAAGACTAAGTGAATGCCAGACAAAATCTACAAGAGGAAAGCAAAGCTCCCTATCTCCCATTATGAACTTAGCTCTTGCATTGTCCTTGGGTATTAACTGAATATAAGTTGAAAACAAACAGATGTATATATTTATGGATGAATGAGTACATGGAAACTAGAGGATTCTCTGTTCAGCATCTGATATAGGCAAACTAGAGGATTCTCTGTTCAGCATCTGATATAGGCAAAATCCCCATCCTTTCTCCAGAATCATGCCTAGACTAGTATTTGACATTTGTACTGTTCAAAACGTTTGTCTTAATACAAGTTATGGCAAGTTCCTCTTAGCACACACACTGTGTAAGAGAGGCTCAGACTTTGGTAGGATATGTAGCAATGAACAATCTCTAGGACCATTTTATCAAGTGATGCAAACTGTAGAAAGAGTACTTTATTATTAGCTACTGTTAGATTTTTGGAGAAAATGTAGGGATTTGTTCAAAGTAAAACTGCTTAATGGCTGCTTACACATGAAGACCTTCAATAAGGGAGTTTCCCTACTGTCACACCATAAGGTGAAACAGACGAGACCTCCCTTCTCCTCTTCCTTTCAATTCTAACACCTCTGAGGAAAAAAAAAGCAAAGAAAAAATAAAAAAGACAATGTCCCTGAAACGCCGCAGAAAGACCCTCACAACTAATAATAGTTGTTAGAGCGGTATGTATGTATCGACGTCGAGATGTGTGGGGAATAATTTCACCAAAGATACCCATACCCACCAGCGAACTTGACCCCTTTATTATTCCCTGAGGTCTTACATGTGCATGACATTCCACAGCGCCCTTTCATACATATTCATTCCCTGACCCCGCCCATCCTCGCTTGGTATGGTAATTACTCCATGCCCTTCTGGGCATGCTCAGTCCTTAATGGTAGTGGTCTCCAGTCATGGTGGTGGTCTCCCGATGTTCACCTCTTCACCTTTATCTCTCTCATGTGTGCTTTGGCCCTCTTGGCACGTTTTCAAGGGACCATATCATCTGAGAGTCCGTGTTCTTCTCTTTGTTCTTCTCTTTATCTGTGCCCTTAGCCTTGTTATTCTGCTGTTTAGTCTAGTTCTTCTGATTATGCCGAAGGTTTCCCATGCTTGTGGTGCTTAAATATATGCAAAAGGGTAATAGACAATGTTCAGTGTTCACTAAATGCCATCTCATATATTCTAAAATACTACTTGGAATACCTTCTAACATACAGTATATGTTCTATGATCTACTATAGAGGATCAGTTTAGGATTTCTCAAGTCTATGTCTCAGTCCCAAGACCAATAAACAAAATATATTTGGGAGGACTGTTCAACAAAAGATTTTGTCTAACCACATCAGCAAATCCAGTCTCTACTAAAGGATTTAATGAAATAGAATTCAACAGGCTCAGATAAGGCAATAATATGTAAAAAACACAGTACCAGGTAGAAAGTATTCTAGAGAAGTCAAACTTACCACTATTATAGCACCCAGAATTCCAGTCATGAGTTTTCCTGGGCCCTATTACAGTAGGTACCTTAGTAGATGCCCTAGTCCAATTTTTAAGAGCTTCCCTTAAAACGTATGTAGGTCAAAACCCAGAGGTGACAGAAAAAAATATCTAATACATTTCACTGAATTAAAGGGAATTGCTGAGAAGCAAATTAAAGATAGAGAGACTAGTGTTGCACTAAAATATTTTCTTGGGAACAAGTAAAGAATTTTTGTATTAATTTTATTTCTGCTGCAAAGGACACATTACATTTCTTAACAGAAACTTTCAATTAGTCTCCCAGCTCAGTAAGACCTTCCTGTTAATGGATTATGTCTCCCTCCTATTTAAGAAATTAGACTCTTTCCCAACTTGCTTTAGTGCATAAACCCTTTCTTTAGACATCTCACCAAAACACCAAAAGAGAGCATAGAAGAGGTGATTGGCTAAAAAATCAAAAGGAGTGACTGAGTTAAGAGTTTGACACCCAAACATCAAAACTGGGAGCATGTATCTGAATAAGCAAACAGAAGAGGAACATAAGGAAGAAAATGACAGAAAAAAATTCTGAGAGTTAAATAAAAATGAAACAACTATTATTTAGAAAATTGTGCCAGAAAAATCAGTATCAGCTCTAAGAATACTTAAGAACTTAGAAACTCCTACAAGCATGCAAAAATAGAATTAGTCAAGTGGGCAAGAATTCCATTCACATTAATTTATTTACTGTGTAGTCGGGCTCAGATTGCTGTTTCTTCTTTTGATTTGCCTTTTTTTCCGTTTAACAGTAATGCATAGGTTTAAGGTGAACAAGATTTCCATCAACCCAAAGATTCTGCTCCCTGGCCATGGTTAAGGCTGACATCAAATGCTGAAGAGAAAAAAGAGCTAAATCTATATATATATATAGTTTTAGAACATATACTGAGATAGATAGGCATTTCTTTTCTAAATTCTAAGGTGAAAAGAAAAACTTAGATGAAGAAAAATAATGGAAGACCTGAAAAAGATGCAATCAAAAAGTTTATCTAACCATAGATAAAAAAGGGAGAAAGATAGAGCAGAACTTAGTCTACCCTTAAAATAGAGACTAGATAAAACCAATAAGTGGGTGTAGGCACAACTATTGCAAAAGATTCTTTGAATTCCTTCTTTCAACTATGACAATTTTTTCCAAGGTGTTTTTTTTTTTTTTT
>VXBB01001697.1:23548-46447 GCA_013399915.1 Illadopsis cleaveri
GATCTGTCTTGTCATTACTAAGATCCTTTCTTCAGGACCATCTCTACTTCAACAGAACCACATCTGCCACTCCAGGAGGGCTTACTTTGGGCTGCTTCCAACAGGGTGTCAGGTTGTATTTCTGACTCTATCAGGGTTTCTAGGATTTTCTGTTTGTTTCCTTGTTTTTGTACTACTATATTTGTATTTTTAATATTTCTAGTAAAGAACTGTTTTTCCTATTTGGAAATCTTTGCCTGAAAAGCCTTTAATTGCAAAATTACAATAATTTGGAAGTGGGGGTGGGGGGGTTACATTCTTCGTCCCAAGGGAAACTCCAGCTTTCCCTGGCAGATACCGCTCTTCCCAAACCAAGACATAAGTCTTTCAAAAACAAATTTTACACAGTTTTTCTTTTTGTCTTTTGCTTATCTTTAAGCACAATTCTTGCACAAGATTTGGACTACACAATATCATCCCCAGTAGTAATTTAATTGCCTGGTGCTGGGAAGAAGCTGGATGTGATTATGGCTTTATCACTTCCATAAAATATACCATCTTGCATTTATTAATATCCTATGAAGTGTAATTATAAATAGTTGTTTTTTTGTTTTTTTTTTTCTCCAACAAAGAATCAGACTGCATTCAATGGTACAATTTTTTTTTTTTCTTTTCCTTTGGTCATGTATGTTACTTATCATTGGGGTAGCCTTTCCAGACCTAAGTATTATGTATTGAAAATTCTTGTGTGGCAGTAAGGATCACAGAAGTTGCAATAGAGGCACTTTAATGAACAATCCATTCTAAGTCCCCTATACTGTAGCTATGTAGTTTTCTTAAAGTCTCTATGATTAAATATACCACTGTTAAGATATTCACTGTGAATATCTTGAAACAATAACAAATTCTAGTTTGGAAATTTATGTTTTAAAGATTCAAAAATATGTTTTAAACACATTTTCACTTCATCCTTCCTATGTGCTGTATGAAAAAGGAACTACATACACTAAACTTTGAAAAGCCTGTAACAAGAAGACTGGATCAAGTTTTGATTGGTTGGTTGGCTGGTTGGTTGGTTTGGTTTTGTGTCAATGTATAATAAAATATATACACCAGGAAAAAAAAGAATACAGAATTGGATTTATGGGAACATCATGAAGTTCAAAAAAGGGAGCAACCCCAGGTACCAGTACATGCTGGAGGCTGCACAGCTGAAAAGGCTGGAAGGACCTTGGGACACTGATGAGCACAAAGTTGAACATGAGCCACCAAAGTGCCCTTTTGTCAAAGGCAGCTAAATGTACCCTTGACTGCATTAGGAAGAGCATTGTCAGCACAGCAAGAGAGGTGATCCCTCCCCTTTACTTAGCACTGATTAGGCCAAATCTAAAATGTTGTGTGTCTGGATCCTCAGTAAAACAGAGGCACGGTCTGTGAAGGACCATGGAGATTATTAAGAGTCTGGAGCACCTCTCCTATGAGAAACATCTGAGAAAGCTGGAATTATTCATCCTGGAAATAAAAAGGCCGAGAAAGGATCTCATCAATGCGTGCAAATACTTGGAGGGAGAGTGCAAAAAAGATTTCCAGGGTTGTTCATTGGTTCCAGGTGACTGGATCAGAGGCAATGGGCACAAAGTAGAACACAGTACATCTGACATCTGAACATCAGAAGACACTTCTGCGCTGTGGGGGTAGTGCAAGTTGGCCAGGAAGATTGTGGAGTCCCCATCCTTGAAGATATTCAAGAGCTCTACTTGAACATGGGGATTGAACCAGACCCCATCCAGCGCCTCCTTCCAACTTCAAACATTCTGTAATTCTGAAGATATAATTAAATGCTATACATGCAGCAACTTTACAGTCCACTACTAAGTAACAAATAACAGTGTTTTACTAACCTTTATAACAATCTCTTACATGATACCTTATTTCATTTATGGTTTGGGAAAATATAGTCTGGTGATTCCACACACACACACACACTTTCAGAGAATCCTGTGGAGTTTTCCAGAACTTCTAAACTACAATTTGGACTGTAACTTGGATTTCAATTTTCTCTTTTTCCTATCAACTAAGACTTGGTACTTTATGCTCTGACTTCTTGTGTTTAGAATAGCTGCCTTCTGTTTTCTGATGTTGCAATGTTAATCAGCAAGAGGGGATTGTTTTAGGTGAAGAGGGAAATACTTTCTTCTTGGGACACTTCTACAAAGAAGAAAGCAAACCTCTAAAATTATACCGTACAAACATTATGAATTTTTTTTTTTTTTTTAATGCAGGTAAAGTAATTAGGTTTTGGTTCTGGGTATGTCACCTTGAAATTTGTTTTTGTGTTGCTTTTAGTCCCTGTCCAGACTGTTAATGAAGATGGGCATTCCCTCCTTATGATTTATGTAGGTTTGCATTCATCTACTTCCTTATACTACTAGTAATATTTAATAAGAAAACAGCTTATTAATTTGCATTTCTAGCACTTTTTGGATGTTGAAAATGTAAATGAATTCCCAAAGAATGAATTCCATTAAGATCCTCTGGGTTTTTTCCAGTTAAAAAAGTTTTCCTTATAGATCATGGATACACACATAGAAATTATTTCTCTATAAGAAAAATAAGGATTTGGTGAATACTTTCTAATTCTGAAAGGCAAAAATATTATTTTCTAAAGAAAATAATAAAGCTTGCTTCCTAGAATTTATTTCTGCTGTTCAGCTCACCAATTTTTTCTTCCTATGCAGTACTACTCTGAGCAAAATTGCCTCCAAGAATTTGTAGTACCTCAACTTCCTTGAGAAAAAAAGGTTTTTTTGAACAAAAAATGCTAAAGAAACTGTTCACTATGATCCTGCACAGGATCCACCTTTCAAATTCTGAAATTTTCAAAATATTAATAAAACCAAAAAGACTAAATACTTCAATAACATTGTTCTATTTGAAGAAGTCTCAGTTACTCAGATTCACCTGTTTCTTTATGGTTGTTACAGCCTGTGTGTCTATGGAATGCATGAATAATGACAGAATACTGCAAAATTTTGCTTTAATTTTTCTTTTTTTTAGTGTGCTAATGTGATAATAGTAAAAGTATAATATATATTAAAAAGTAAGGTTTTGCATTGTGTTTCACATCCAACTCAGCAAAGGTAACAGCAGTCCCAAGGACTTCTGAGAATCCAGGACAGGCTGGAAAGTAGCTTGAGGGCCGCTGTACTCTGATGGTTTAAATGCCTACAGCCAGTGCTAAAATGTAGGACCTGAGTCAACTACCAGCAATAAATCAAATTATTTGTAATTAATTGACACTTTAACATGATCTAATCAGATTGCCAGAGAAATGTTGTAAATTTCAAATACCATTATTGCTCTAAGAGGATGCCTACAGATGGTAAATCATATGTATTCTTCTAGCCATGACACCATATCTTCTTAGGCCTCACTGTAAATGTAAGTGGGATATGATAAAATGGTAATCAAGCTTGTCATAGTGTGCCCAGCATGTCCATAGTTGTTCATCTGCACCATTATGATTATTACAGAGATTTTTGACAGTAGGTTCTCACCTCCGCCAGATAGATTTATTGGCACAGATAAATTATGTTACCTGGTAACTCAAGAGAGATGCTTCAAAAGACAGACCCAGAACAAAGAAATCCCTTGGGTATTATACTCTTAAAATCTAAACTCCCCATCCCCCACGTAACAGTCTGGACCAACAGCAATATTAGGATCATGGGTCTTCTCACTCTTTTTTGGTTTACTCTTTCATTGCCAAGGGGTCATCACATGGTCATCTTCTCTTAGGTTGCTTTCAGTGGGGGTTTCCATCAGTTCTGTAGTTCATGTTGTAACAAGGTTGTTAAAGTTTATGGGCTGTTAGCTCTAGCTGTTAATTTTTAAGCTATATTTAAGCTACAGCTCTGTCTATTCTAACTATTATTAGACTGTTAGCACTGGGTTTCACTATGATCCCTCTTTGACTTAAACATAGCCATATAGTTCAAACTAAGTTCAACTGGTTGCCTAACATTTCTAGCTACTTATGTCAAGGAAGCACTCAGCTATTTTCAAGTAATATACAATTTTCGATAATGATCCTGTCAAATTATGTCATAATCTCAAGAAGCACAGACTTCCATCTACACATTTCTATAAGAAGTAATTTGGAAACCAAGAGCTGAGATTGTGTTCAACATGTAGTGCCTACTTAGTATCCCTACTTCCGCCTTAGTCTCTTAATACACTAAGCAGCACACAATATAACAAAGGAAGGCAGAAAAATATTTTTTTCCCATCCCTTTACTGCATGAAAGGGCTATTTCTTATACCATAAAACCTTATAGAAAATACTTTATAATCTATTAAATCTTAGACCTCTGAATAAATTAAATATTGAAGGCTAGTTGCACAAAAATCAGCTTTTTCTTTAATGTAGAAATAACAGCTCCATCACTTCCAAAGTGACAGAATTTTGTAAGAATAAATATATTTATTACTTTGATGATGATAGATATTTCTTAACCACTGCTGAGCTATACAAAGGGGCAGTATCCTCAGATGTTAACACTCCATGTAAAATATGGAAACACTTCTAGCTTATCAAGATAAAAATACTCATATAATGTAAATGAATAAAATTACTCCTAATCAAAATGAACTGCCCACATGAAAAGCCCAAATCAACAATACAAAAAATGGAGCTAAAAATAATTATGACAGCTATCCTTTTTCTCTATAGAGCAAAAATATTTAGTACAGTTAACAGCTAAATATGAGCATGTCTTCACAATGACATAGTTAGAATCTAACTTTCCAGTCAATCTGAATTTTATTACTGGGAATTTAAAGAAAATTATGCTGCACTCTGTAAAACCTTCTCTCTGAAACTCTTCCATTTTCCTAGATTCTAAATAAATAGTTCATGTTAGCAAGACTTAAACATTTTATTTTGCATTTTGAAATGTCTTCTGCTTCTTTTAGTGTTACAATTATTAATACCAATGTTGAAATTAATCCTTAATCACAGAATCATTTTTTGGGAAAAGACATCTCAGATCATTGAATCCCACCTCTGACCATTCACCATCTTGTCAGCTGGACCATGGCACTAAGTGCCCCATCAAGTTGTTTCTTGAACACCTCCTGGGATGATAACTTTACCACCTCCCTGGGCAGCCCATTTTAATGCTTAACAACCTTTTCCACAAAGAAGTTCTTCCTGATATCCAATCTAAACCTCCCTAAATTGTGAAATGACACAGAATATTTGGAGTTGCCAGTATTTTTTCAGGAGGAAATTTTCTCCTGGTATTCTTGTAGTTTGGATTGTGTCAAGTAATGTAAGGTGTATTCTGTTTCTGTTCAATGTAAATAAGTATCGTCTCCCTTAATTTTGTTTCTATTTATTAAATGGAAACATTATTTCTTCAGCTCAAGTAAAAAATTCTTAAACCATGCCCTCAGTTAAATCAATAGCAAAAATTGTACTGTGACAGACTGTGGGGGTGCATTTTTATAAGGTTTAATTTGTAAGTTAAGTTGGATTCATTGTACACCTTTTTGTTCAGCCACTGCCCCACAGTTCACCTTCTGTTCAGTTAATGCCCTGCAATTCACCCCAAATGGTTCCTGCCCTGCAACNCCAACATAAATTTAAAAAATAACAAAGCTCTGGATATTTTAAGGACTCCTATGTATTAGGATGATAATAAAAAGAGAGAAAAAGACAAAGCCCTATAATCCTAATCCAATTGAAGATTAAAATCAAACAGAGAAGGGGAAAACAAAGAAACAAACAAAAAAAGACAAGTTAAACAATAGACTCCCCTTGAAACTGGGATTTCCTGAGTTTTACTCCTGGGTGAAATGAAATCAAGTACTGGTTTGACAATGTCCAAGCCAGAAGACTCCAGTGGGTGCGTTTTTATCCTGACAGAGGGAGAAGGCAACTGAGCAGCACCCCCAAGGCAGTGAACAGCAGGTCCAGCACTCAGGCTCCCCACCTTTGTACCAAGCCAGAGGCTGGAGTGCCAGCTCAGGGCTTCCCTCCAGCTCCCTCTGCTCAAACTGGGTTATGGTTGTGTGGCTCCCTGCCTTCTAGGCTTATGTTCATTTTGTTGGTTTTTTTTCTCTGCAAGCAGAGAATGAAAGTGACAAGACCATTCCAGGAGGGCAGCCAAGAAGATGTCAGTGTATTTTTCCTAGCTGGGCATAAAAGTGATGGTAATGATATGATGATTTTTTGTCTCTGAAAATTTCCCATGCACACTTCATTCATAAAGAGGCTTGTTCTGTTTTAAAAACATGTTAGTGGAAAAAAAAGGGTAAATTAAAGATTTTGAAGTAGAGAGACAGGCAGTTGCTCCCTACATGAATTAAATATTAAAAAAATTACTGCAAGTCCTTGTGTTTTGAAGAACTCAGGCCTCTCACTGCTGGGCTTTGTTGTTTTTTAAGAGAAAATAATTGCCATATTTGCAGTCCTCATTATAGCAGGCAACTAAATTGCATGATGAAGACATACTTATAAAATAAATATGCACTAACAATCACACATCCTGGACTGCATTTTCATAATATGGCCAGCACCCACCCCAGTTTTTTCCTGAAAACAGCCTTTCACATCGGCCAAGACAACTCACAAAATGAGCATCATTGCTTTGCAGCTTTAACCCTCTGAGCCACTTTGAGTTCTGTAGACAGAAACTTCCCCAAAGAAGGGAAACACAACTGGTTTTCAGGTTTTCATACTTACATAAAGCCAGTGCTAAAATAGGCTGCAAACAAGTCTTGGTGTTTGTCAGGAGACCAAAGTCTAAGCAACGTACCAGTTATTTCTTTCATCTTCTTTTCTCTTGCCATTTAACTAAGTTCAGAAACAGCTTCTCTTATGCTTTTTTTTTAACCCAAATTGGTGGCAATTTATCACTGTGTTTTTCATTGTATGACTATATTTGAAGCACACCTCAGCTAGCTCTCTCAAGGTCATTTCAAGCAATAAAAAAATATAAACACTAGTGGATTGGAAAGAATTATGTTTGGTTTCAGTATTCTTTGATATTAGTTTTATTTTCCTTAATCATAACTCCATGTTAATTTTCAATTTTCTCCTGCCAATTTCCACTGTGCTGAAACTGGAAATGACAATTATAGGACTGAGCAATTTGTCTTCATTCCATATGTTCTCTATATCCTCAGTGCATTTAAGTATCTATTATGTACTAACTATTGACTTATTTAGCAGTATTTATTTATGCATTTGTAAGATATTTCCTTGAATTTCTGTTCTGTGTTCTGATTAGTGATAACACAATATTTTGTAGAAACACATTCTTATTGATTTAGTCCTTTCTAATATAAATGTTTTGGCTCTGAAGACATTTTGTTCAGTGTTTCTTATAATGGTTCCTTCCTATGCACTTTCCTATTTATCCATATTTTGTAATAGAATGGCCCTTTTCTGAAACTCACAGTGAAACATACTACAATATATGTATTTTAATCACATCTGTACATAACATATTGTGATATGCATACCAGTTAATAAAGTTTAGAATAATCGCTTATTCATTTTCATAAACCTTCCAGTCTTCATTACCAGCTCAGATCTACTTTATTTTCTGGAGACAGTTGCACTGGCATATTCATATACATTACCTTACCATTGCTGCAACATTGCAAAATAATGCAGGCATAATGGCCATGGATTCCATTTTGGTAAGCAATGAGATGAGTCAGATAGATATCACAGAGGCCCATCAAAGGGGAGGAGTGGCTTTACAGTAATCAGCTTTTAGGAAGAGACAATAAAAATAAAGAGAGTTGCATTGAAATGTTTCAATTCATTGTTTAAGACTAGGATATTATCAGGTGTAAAAATTCTCAAAACACACAAGGGACATACAAAGGCTAAAATCTAATTTCTCCTTTGAAGCAGATATAATAGGTATTAGAATTTGGTCCTTCTTAAATACCCACCATAATCTCCATACTGTAGATTTTATCTTCCATTTAGCTGTTTATAGAGAAAGGAAGATATGATAAAGAAGAATTTGACATTTTAAAAGAGGCTGATGCTATAATTTGAGGAACAAGGATCTTGCCTGCTATGTGGGATGGAGTCTGTGGGAACCTAATCTGTCATAAACAAGCAGATTGGTTACTCCCACGCCCAAGTTAAATGTTCTAGCCAGTGGGTTATTGTCTGGGCATTGGGTAGGCTGAGAGAATACCTATCATAACCTTCTCTCAAAGAAAAGTACATTCTCCAAAAGTGTCATTTTGATTCTACATCAGAAAAGTAATAAACTATTTTGAAACTACATGCTTTCTTTTTCTTTTATGGAACTGAAAAATATTTTTCTGATCAGGACTAGAAAATAATACAATTCTTACATTCGTTTGTCGATCATGGTACTGAGTGAAAAATTATCTAAGTTACTAAAGTTTATTTCAGGAAAATCCACCAAGAAATACAAGTAGAAATAAAAAATCCAACCAGACAAACAACCAAATAACCAGTTCTGCTGGCCCAGCTTCCATCTGCAGGCAAAGGGAAAAAAAAAATCTTGAGTGGGCATTTATTTATAATTAAGTACATCTATCTAAATATAGAGAGATACATTTCTATAAAGCACATATAAAAAACAATCCACAAACAGGTATTTCTATATCCTAATCTGTCTGGGAATTCCTTGAAATCAGTAGAGAATTCACTGCTTGAGGTTTAGTCCACATGGAACATATTTAGATGTAGTAAAAATGGATGTCATGAAAACCTCTATCTTTCTCTACTTAAATCAAATTATTGATTATTATTAACACTAGTGATAATAGTATCACCATCTGTGAGTTTTGACCATTGAAATTAGACAGTATCATACTTTAATCAGATATGATTCTGTCTCTATTAACAAATAGTTTGACACAATATCATAGAGTGAAATAGTTATTTCAGAGGACAACACATCCACACTATATTTTTGAACATTTTTATTTCAGTTTAGCTCTAGTCTGCTCCTGTGGACTAGATGACTATAAACAGTTGGAACACATTAGATGATGTTCAAAGCTTTCTTCAGTCTAGCCTCATTCAAAAATGAAACCAATTTACACCCTCAAGAGCAGATTTGTGAAGTCAAAACACAGGCTGTGAGATTAACTCCAAAAGTGTACCCATCCTTCATGAAGGACAAACATAGATGCTCTCAAGATAAGTAAAGAAGAATGACATTACTTAGTCCCTGAATTAAATGTTTCCTCATATTTAGAGAAATGCAGTGTTTAGTGAAGATGTAGGACAAACTTGTTCTTGAGATGAACAACTCAAGGATCTATCCTCAGTTTCAGGAATTCCTGAACTCTTTAGAGAAGGAAAATCCACCAGTATCTGCTGAGGGGAACGCTCACATAGAAAAAAATGATGCCACGTGGAAATGGGATTTTCCTTCCCCCATCCATCAGTTGGAGTGGGATTTAAAATTAAAATAGAAAATGCTATGAAAAGCCTGCTTTTGAAGGAAATCTCTCTATCATTCCCATTTACCGTGTACCAGTTCACATTGCAGAGCAATTTCAGAGTTTGAGAGAGGATTTTGTAATGAAAGTGCCTGAGACTGAACTGACTGAAGAATTACAGTTATCAGTACTTTGCTATTATGTATTTGGTCATAAGAAGATGCAGAATGGTAAACTGATAGAGCTCTTCCTCTACCTAGGGCTGAAGTAAAAGAAATTAAAGGAAAGCCAAGGCCCCAAGGCCACCCTTATAAACTTTAAAAGTAAGTGACTAATGGAGATACTTAGCAGTTAAGAAACAAAACAAAACAAAACAAAACAAAACAAAACAAAACAAACAATACTTTATTTGATGGATATTTTTCAACATTTAAATTTTTTTCTAAAAAAAGAAAAAGCATTATTAAGAGTGAGAATAATACTGCTCAGCTGTTCAAAAACTCATTTTACCTGTCATGTTGTTTTGTGACACCAGTTGTAAGTGGGCATTCATCTGCATCACCCAATAGACTTCTCTTTTTTCTTTCTTGTTCCACACATCTCTTTGGCATGTGTGATAAATTTACTTGTCTGTCCTTATTCAAACACATTGAAGATGTATTTTGTGTTTGAGCCTTTAAAAAAGCTTCAAAAAGATCAAATTCTCCAGCTTACAAAACATGTGAGTATAATGATACTTGCATTATATATTCTGTTTCTAATGTACCCTTAAGCTTTTGATTATTGTAGAATCTGAGGATGTTGTTCAAAACTGAATGTATTAAATTTTAAAATATCTTTGCACGGTAGGTATTATCTCTATTATGCAGAAAGTGGTGGTACAATCTTGAATAGGATTTCTGAAACATGATTCTATGATAGAACATATTCCAAATCAGGAATGTATAGACAACACCATGAAAGTTTACTTCATGTTCTGTGTGCTCCATTGAAGTCTAATAATTCCTGTAAACCCACCTTTCTTTGACAGATTTAGACCTTTTAACTGATAGCTTGATAATTATCCTGGGGAAAATACTCTCTTTCAGATATGCTTTATATTCTGAAGCATGTCCATAATATGTGACACTATTCTTACACTGTCCTGGATGTCAGCAGCCTTTGTTTGTGTTTGGTTGGAGGATGTAAAAGAGGTTTATTGGTAGATCCATTTATTCAATTTCCTTTTTTTGGAAAGAATCTGTTTAAACCATAGTTCTGAGGTGGAGTCAAGTTTGTCAATATTCAGAGCAGTAAGAGAAGAAAATGAGCATAAGTTGGAAAAAAAAAAGTGTTTCAGACTGGATGTAGGGAACACTTCTTTCACCATTTAGATAGTCCAGCAGTGGTTCCAGTTACCCAGAAAAGTTTTGGAGTCTCTGTCCTTCATGGTGTTGAAGACCCAAGAGGTTAAACCCCTGAGCAACCTGGTCTGAACCATAACTGACAGCATTAGGTAGGAGGATGAATTCAAGATGTCCTGAGGTTGCTTCAAAACTGAATTATTGCATGATTCAAAGTTTTTGCATTATTTTAAAGTCACATAATTGAAATTAAATAGTGTATCTATCCTATCTGTCCTGTATCTGTATCTATCCGCAACATAGAAGGTTTGTATGGAATTAAAAACACTAAGTGCACCTTCTATTTCTTAAGAAACAGAGAACTGATCAGAAAGCTAGGTTTGTTGTGGAAAAGTGTCTGTGATGTGGGATGCTGCTGATACAGTTTTGATAAAGGAACATGAGAACAAATAAAGTCCAGTTGCAAACCATCACTAAAAATTTGAATTCTTTTCTAGATAATAGTCAAAAAGAAATGCTGGTGAGGCTCCCAAAGAGATGTTCAGCTTTCTGTGTAGCCTTATTGGCTATGAGACCTGATTTCTTCTTCCATCTTAACATATCAGCAAGAAAAAAATAAGCAACTACTTAGGAGAAAAGATTTCCCTGTGCTGACTAGTGAAAATAAGAGAAAAAATAGAGATCATTTGAGGCAAATTACAATACACAGAGAAGAAAGCAACAAAATCTATCAGTTTGCTTATCAAATTCATAAGAGAAGTTGAAGATAAGACTTAGGAGGAACCCAGTGGTCTCTAGTTTAAAAGACTTATGTATTTTTTTTTCTTTTTTTTTACGTCTATTCCAGTGAAAATTACTAAAAATTGTCCAGCACATTGGCGGTGCAAAAAGCATTTTGCTTGATCAGCTAGAGTAATTATTACTCATTGAAGTGCATTGAGGATGATGTGTCCAAATAAGGTGGCATTTTTATATCAACGTGAAGTAGAAACAATGTTGAAAATGTCTGCAATAAATGTGATAAAAACACTAACTGAAGAAATTAGCTCTTCATAGTGCCTTAAACCTTAAAAAAACTAAATGAAGGATGGAGGAACAAAAACAGTGAAAAAGCAGATCGATAGCCTTATCATCAAGAAGCAACCCCAGGAAACAGAAAAAATATAAAAACCTTGACTCTCTGAGAAGACATACAAGATATGTTCAAATCCAACCTAGACATAGTTCTGCATAGTTATAGTAGACATAAGGTTAGTGACAAAGAAATTATGAATCAGGAGGCTTTGAATACCACTCACACTCATATTTTGAAGTGGAATAGTTTTTCATCCCTCTTGCCGGAATTTCAATTTCCTCTGAGAAACCTGCTACTCCAGCTGGTGAGTATTTACTCAATGCATTGGTGAGCAGCAGCAGCCATCAGTTGACGAAAAACTCTTGTTAAGGTGTAGAACAAGAAAAAATGGCCTGATTTTCAACAGTTAAAACATACATATTCAAATATAATGAGTAAAAACCCTGTTCCAAATATTGAAAAAGCTATATTCTACATAGCAAAATAAGTTTTTATCTTCTCACTTATGGCTTTTACAACTTAGTGAGCATCTGGAATAGCTGATATATATTAATCTTCTTTGGAACAAAGGGATGGACTGATGTGCAGGCTTATAAATATGAACTTTGTAAATTATGATGAATATTATTTCTGTTAACATAATACAATTACACAATTCTAAATATTGGATTCATATAAGTACTTTGTATTTTTCCAAGTTTATGTACCCATGTTAGTTTTCTGTGACTTATTAAAGATCTTCATTAAATATAGACCATGAGTCTGTTCAGTAGAATACAGGTGATGCCATCTGTGCTATGCAGATGTCAACAAAAGGGCTCTACTTTGTGGGAAACCGTCCTATCTCTAAAAAATCTCAATCCTTGGAAGCTGAGAGCAAGTTGACGGAAAGAAATCCTGTATTCCACTTTTATAGACTATTCTTTGCTTTCCATCTGGAATTTATGAAATAGGACCCTTTTGGCAACAAAATTTGCTCTAGGTATAGGTATTTTACTGAATGACCAGAAATGAAACTGCTAAAGGAAAAAGTTAGAAAATTATCCAGTTTATTCAGGTGGTCAATTTGCCTGAGTTGGATTCCTAAAAGCAAATTGTTGAATTCTGAACTAATCACTGCCTGCTCCATTTAATTCAGTGGAGAAAGATAGATACATCCAGGAGAGAATCTTCTTGACTCAAGATGACTGCCTAAACTTAGTGAGACATATTACCCTTTGCAGTTGTCTATTTATTTTCACAAAGCTGCAGAAAGTACCCAGGATTATTATTTTAGCCTAAGATGACTAATTTTTTGATGTATAAGCTTAGGTAAAAAAAACCTCTGTCATTAAAGCATTTTTCATTTATTTACTTTACATTTTGGTGTAAATATTTTCATATAAATGAGGAAAAAAAAATTTTAAGCTGTGAAATAACATAAATTCTACTGAAGCCACTGAGAATCTTACATGTGCTGTCTGGGAGACTTGGATTAGACAAATAATTTCCTCCTTTGATGGAACCTCTGGAGAATTCTCATTAATCTAATTATGTGTGGAGTTTGTAGGCTCTAGACATTCTCTCCTCAAATCCATCTTTTCCTTTATGTACATGCCAAGTGTAGACTCTTGAGATGAGATTCAGCCACGCAGTTTTAGCTGCCTTACAATCATGTGGAGTAAGCTAGTCATCCAGGCTTATTCAGTATCAATGCAGAGACATGCTCCTGCCCACAGGGCAGCGCCTCTTGGATAAGAGCCTTAGGGATAATTTGCCTTCTGGAACTGCCTGCCTTATTACACAACAGAAGCAGGGCAAACAATTTACATGATTTTTCATAGCTCCACAGATGTTTGTCAGATAAATAGAAGAGGCAGACTGGTTCATTCTCAATGCTACAAAATGAAATATTTTGTTATGGTGCAAACTGAAGCGAGACTACAAACTTAAATTGAACTGATTATGGGTGAACTTTCTAAAAAAAATCTGATACTTGTAAAATATCTTTTTGGTGCCAAGAAAATAATGACTGAATTTTCATTAAATTTTCACTATTTGATTGAAAAATACAACAAGAGTAACAGCAAATTGCCAGCTACAGGAATATTCTGAAACACCTCAGTTCAGTTGCTTCATAGCCAGTTTACATTCATGTGATTATTCACCTAACTTAGCATCTCTACACCTTTTGTTTTGGTAGTTGCTATGAATGAAGGAAGAAGTAGTGTGACAATTTTTTTAACTGAACATTTTAAATGCATCACTTGAGTGGTTACTTGGCTTTTCAACTAATTGTGAAAATTCTTCCAGTTCTAGTCCATCAACAAGAGTAAAAAACCTTCATAGACCTATATAAAATTAAAGCTTTATTTGCAAAAAGCCAAAGTAAGCCTGGGCAAAAATAAGGGATTTATTCTGTTTTCATAATAATCTTGGTCACTTGTTCTACTGATGGAAGCACTTGCAGCATGAGATGTCATGCTGGTCAATGATTACCTAGTAAAGATTTCCTGATAGAAATTCTCTCATACTGCTGCCTTTCACTCTTTGGATATAAGAAATGCTGTCTTGACAGAAGTAGACAAATTCTCTTTTACATTGCATAGGTAGAGTAGTATTTCCTCTTACTCATGACAGTGGTTTCATGTGAAGACAGGACTTACACAGTGTGCACTTGAGCTCATAGATTTGACCCTTAAAAACTGGTTGGAATTGGTTCCCCTGGACTTGCCTGTTTCCAATACTGAAGAAGCTATTGAAGCTATTCTTGGCTGCAGTTTGTCAAAGCTTGCTCTTGCCTTATCTCACCAGCCTTTCCACTTGAATCTTTATAACATGTTTTTGTATGGGTGCTACATAATCACAGTCTGGTGTATGTTTGCCTAGTTAGTTGTCTGACTGTTTGCACCTCAAACAGCTGCTGCACAACTAGACAATTTCAATCACATTCTCTGTTAAATTTGGCAAACTTTTGGTCTTCCAAAGGTTATTAAGTTTCTGTACTTTTTGTGAAAGATGACAGCAAAATAGATGATATACTCCCAGCTGAACTGTTCTTGAGAGAAAAGCTGCAGTATAAACACCACCTTTATTCAATGTCATATAATCCACACAGAAAGAAATCATGAACACTTCAGATAAAGGAAAAGCTTTAGATTGGACTCCTCTTAGGCACAGGCATAAAGATCAAATCCATGGAAACCAGGATTCATTAGCTGAGCACTCACAAAATTACCTCCTCTTTTTTCCTCCTGGTTTTCTCATCATGTCCTTGGGCTTCAGTTTGAGTGGCTTTATTTCTTGATTGTGTGTTGGTTTTGTTTGAATTAGTTCTTTTTGGTTTTCTTTTTAGTTTTTCTACCTTAGCACTGATTGAAGGATGCTTTGCAGTTTTCAGCATGAAGCTTAGTATTCCTCTAAATAAGTGGATTTTTTTTCCAGATATAAAATATTTTGTACATTATACATTATAAAATACATTATTATCAAGCACTTTTTTAGCTCAAATGAGCCATTTCCCCCATAAATTAATTTATACATATATGGCACATACGTACATGGATCCTAGGGTCTTACTATATGCTATGCTATGATTTCACATTTCTGGGTCAAAAATACGGAATATTAAATGAAGAGTTAGTAAGAACTGAACAGTCCTTAATCAGTACATCCATTAAATTTCTTTCAAAAACCAGATTTCCTGAGGGAATGGGGGAGGCAAAATTGTTGCGGGTTTTTTTGTTGAAATTCACATTTTTCCATAGGAAAAAAGATTTTGAGAAACAGTGTGATTTCTTAACTGGAGAATGCAAAGACAAAGTGTGCTTCAATTCAAAGTTTCAAAGAAAAAAAAAAGTGGTAAAATATTGCTTCAAAATAATTTTTAAATTAAATGTAATTTCTAAAATTACTTTCGTAACTAAATATATAATGCCATAAAATGTCATTTGGGGATAAATTTCAAAATGTCATATTTCAAGAATAAAATAGAATCAGGAATAAAAACTCCTTGGAAAATTTGCACATTTCATGCAATGGAAATGCAAATGATTTTGAATTACTACAACTTTTTTTTTTTTTTTAAATAATTCAAATATGACCCTGTTTTTGAAGATCACCTAATTATGAAACAGAAATGAGTTTTCAAAAGATTTTGTAGTCTACTTCCTTATCCTGCAGCAGGATACCTGAAGGTATATTGCCCCTGAAAATAATTTTGATGGTGTTTTTTGCAAACTTGTAAAGTAAAAAATTTAAATTGTTAAAATATTCAAAGTAAAATATTAAAGGATAAGCTGGCAGCAACAGAAAAATGATTTAAGTCTAGGAATACATAACGATAAAAATGGTAAGACACAATTCAAACCTGGAAGGTTAATTTATCTGGGCTTTAAAGGAACTATATGGAGGAATAATTCTCAGAGAACGTAGAATAAGAGTCCTCCTAAAATATAACATAGGTAGTTTACTTGCTGAAATAAAAAAAACCTTCCATGTAGAAGGGTCACATCAGTTCTCCAGCCCAAATCTCTTTATCCCATGGATGTAGCTGTACCAAAGTATCTCCAGGGCTGATTACTCATTCAGGAATATTACCTGACTGCCATGACTTGACAACTACATCAGTCGATTCCTTCAGGATTTTGGGCTGCATCTCATGGAGTCCCACAGACTAATGTATGTTCAGCTTCCTCAAGTGGTGATGAACATGGTGGTCTCTTGCACAAGAGGGACTGATTCCCCAGTCTCCATCTTGCAGTCAACCCACATATACATCAGAAGGACTAATTAGTTGCCCTTACTTAGGTATTGGACAGCCTGTAAGAGGAGTTTAGAGAAGGCATCTTCTTTGATTTGTTTACTGACTCCAAACAATTTGAAAATCAGAGGGTTGAGTTTTACAGTAACTAGAAATATCAAAATGAATTTTTTTCCATATTTTACAAGAATTTAGTAAAAAAACACAAAACAATCTGACTAGCCTATATAATTTTTTTTTTAGTTTGAAAAAAATTCCTAATTTTGCCTAATGCCCTCTTCATAGGAATCAGTGATAGTTAAAAAAGGCAGCCAAACTGCCCGAAAAATTTTAGTGAATGATCACCCCCTATATCTGCCAGTCTGCCTTGTACTTTTTAGCATATTATGCAATCCTAATCAATTTGCATTATAGTACATCATCAAAGTATACAGCACATAGCAAACCTTCGACAAGCCTGAACCCCTTTTCCCTCAGGTAGTTCTCAAGAAGGTGTTTATCCATCATGTTATGGTCATAAATTCTTTTGTAAATATGATGAATTTAAACATATTTATAATTATTATTAGAATTAGACAAGCAATTTGTTTAAAACAATGGCTAAGACAAACTATAAATCATCCTTTACATACATCCTTTACATGTGGAGTGCCAGCCAAGGTCAGACCATGAAACTTTGTTTTATTTATCAACTTTTTTTTTTAAATTAAATTTTCTTTACTATCTTTATTAGAATTCATTAGGTCAAATTCTGAATTTTCTGCAAGTCACATAATACTGATTCATGTACTCAGTAAATGGATGGTCTCCTAAATTACCTTTTTTTCCTTCAAAAATAATTTCGCTTTGTGATTTAACTACGTATCCTGGTCATCAAAAACCTTAATGCTCATATGAAACTCATTTAAATCAAACAACTCTTTATGAGTAAAAAAGACTATTAAGCAGCTGAGTCAAATCCCATGTTCTAATTTGGTAAATTTATTCTGGATCAAGAGAGTAAAATATTTTACAATGTCTTAACTATAATTTCCAAATATAACTTAGAATCAAGTGTGAAATCACCAGTATTATGTTATACTATCACATTTGGATGATAATATAGTTCTGAGATACAGAAAATATTAAGATTTATTGCTGACCTGTAATCCCAGTACAGCACCTTAACTGTGAACTCAGCCCTCTTCTCTGCAGTGAAACTTGTCTTATTAAGACTCTGCTTGCTTGTCTTGTTTTACTCCTACATTTCCAAACACGGTCTTGTAGAGTATCTGAGATGAGAAGGCTGTTGAGATTGTTTCTACTAAATTACTTCCACTAAATGTAGGTTTGCTGATGTGAAGTAGCTTTCAGAATTAGCTATTGTTCCTATGAATATGGGACAATGACAGAGTTTAAAGCTTACAATAGTGTTTCTATGATTAATATAAACGTAATTTTTTTCAAAGTCACAGTGCTTTCTCAGCCTATTGTTGTATTGAAGAGGTTAAGCAGCTAAGACATTCCGAGTGGCTTATAATACTTTATACATGACTTTTGTCAGCTTTATTACAGTATGTGCTGTAAATCCTTTGGCATAGCCATGGTCTACTAGGCCCATAATCTCATTTCTGAAATACCTCTAAATATGTATTTACATGAGAGCATAATCGCTCCAAAGAAGCAATTATGGCCAAGGAAGTTAACATCCCATGTTTAAAAAGTCCAGAAATTGTTACATTCTTCTCAGTTAATTCAGATGTTGTGTTTCTAGAAAGTAACTAATTTTATTCTCAATTAAACATTCTTTTAAACTAACCTCTCATTGAATTAGTACAGCAGCATGTTAGATTCAAGGAGTGTCTTCCCAGCTGCAACTGAAGGTAATGAAAATATCCCAACTAAATTTTTTTAAAACTGAACACAATGTGAACAATACAAATTTCTGGGAAAAAAAAAATACATGTATAAAACAAAGACAATCAGAAGTGTTTACCTTTTTTTTTTCTTTTTTTTTAACACCCCAAAGGAAGCTGGAGAACAGAAGGATTTCAAGAAAAGTGCATCTCAGGCAATTGCATAGATAGGAGTGTCATACTGTAAAGCAAGAATTGACAAATGCTGTTTCAGCAGGACTGTTGATAAGAAACAGTCATGGAATCATAGAATGGTTTGGATTGGAAGGGACCTAAGGATAATCTAGTTCCAGCCCCCTGCCATGGACAGGGACACCTTTCAGAAGATGAGGTTGCTCGGAGCTCCATCCAGCCTGGTCTTGAACACTTCCAGAGGTCGGGCATCCACAACATGCCTGTGCAATCTGTTCCACTGCCTCATCGTTCTCACAGCAAATAATTTCTTTTTATTATCTAATATAATCCTACCCTTTTTCAGTTTACATCTATTCCCCCTTCTCTTGTCGCTACATGCTCTTGCAAATCCTCTAACTTTCCATCTTTTTGCATGTTCCTTCTTTCAAGATTGCAAAAAGACAGCAGCTAAACATTCAAAAATTAAAATCATTATCCAAATGCCAGATACATCAAAGATAACCTACATAATATTATTATACTATCAATTTAATAGTATAATACAAATTTCAAACCTTTATCATAAATTTTTCAAGTATGCAATAAACAGCTTTTGTTCAATATTTATTTACATTTTTTAATTTCTCTTTTGGTCTGCTATTTGCCCATAAGAGAGTTAAATACTGATCCTTCATATTTTGTAAAGAAAAAAAACCCTGTGGTTTTGTATCTGTCTCCTCAGACTTAAAACATGTGGAATAGAAATCAAAACCTGGCATAGATATAACCAACACAGAAAAAGAAGATTTTTTAATATGATTCAGTGTGAATCAGGCCCATTTGCAGATAAACAAACTTTTGCCTTGAATAACCATTTATCTGCGTAATTCAGAGCAGTTTACAATTATTTCCGAGCGCTTTGTTTAATCTAAAAGAAATTTACATTTTCATCAGCCCATGAAGCTGATAATTCGTATCCAGAACTGGTGTAGATCTTTCCCAGAGCTTTTATACAACATGACATTCTCTTTTTCCTGGGATCACACCCTGGGAAATACATTCTTTACCTACATTATCTGATAGATATGTCTAGATTTCTGAATGTGCTTTTTAATTTTTTTTTTTTCCCCACATAAACTATCATCTGTAGCCATTTTTACACTTGGCAGTTTTGCATCCTGTTTTTCCTGAAAGTCTCCATTCAGACTCACCCTGGATGTTTGCCAGAACCAAAACAATTCTCATTCTACTTAAAATGCTTGCCCTCTTATACATATATGTCTGTAATAGGTAATAGATCTGAATTTAACTTCACAGGACAATGAGCTAGGCATATCTGTCTCCCTGATCCATTAGACACTGGGGAACACAGATCACTGTAGGAGACACACTCCATTGATGCCTTCCCATTTTGCTAATACTCAGCTTTTAACTGACATCAGCATCGTGTGGTAAAATTGCTTCCAACCTCATTTAAACAGCTGCACGTTTGAACAACTTTAAATGATAGGTTTTAGTAAATTGGTGAAGCATACATTTGTGTATGCATAAATTAACCTGGCCTGAAGCCAGCTTTTAAGAAATCCATTCTTATTTAGCTGATGAAAATAAATGCCTTGTGTCCAGGAGTAAGGGAAAGAAAGTAGGGGCAGTAAGGGAACTCTTACTTAGTGTCCTATTGATTTCAACCTCCCAGATGATGCACATCATTGGTGTGCCCATGCCTGTGGATTGAGCAGATCAGTGCTGACCTACTACCTCTGAACTCACAGCTGCTCGGCTTTACTTTCTCAGTGCTCACTGAACTGAAAGAATGCTTTGGAGCTCCTGCCTGATTTTCACAGCCTTCCTATGGCAGTACAATATCCACTGCTGTTTCCCTTTCATTGAAGCGTATCTTTCATATTTCCTCCCTTTTCTCACTCACAGTAGTCTACACAGGCTTCATTATCATTTCTTTTTTCTTTTCCACAGAAATTACTCTTTTGCAGCATTAATATAAACTGTCCTCCAAAGATTTCTGCAGGCTGCTTATATAAATTGAAACGTGAAATCTCAAAGAATGAAGGAAAGCACTGAAATCTTACTGGAGAATCTCAAAAGCATTTCTCTTCTTTAGCCACCATCCCCCTACTTTTGTTTTTGTTTGTGGATATTTTAAAATTTGTTTTATTTAAATTTTCTTTGTATTTAAATCATTCTTCAAATTGAGTTGTTTTGGTAAATGGGGCCGAATCAAAGACTGCCTTGAAGACAGGAGTTTAAATAGACTGTGATTTACTTCCTTCTATTCCTAAAATTTCAGTGACTTTAACACATATTTGTGAAAATTAGTTTCCTAAATACCTTTTTTTCCCTTTTTCCTGGGAATGCTAGATGCTCCATCTAGTGGACTAATTGAGCACGATTGAAATTTATCACGGGTAGAATCCTTTAAATTGTCAAGAAAAAAAAATAACCTTATTGTAACAAATAAGAAGAAGAGGGGGGAAAAAGAAAAAAGACAGATTTTAATTTGTACACAACATGTAGACTTTTGAGAAACAATTATAAGCATTATAATGCATCATAAGAATATTCTCTTCACAAGCAATGCCTTATTGAGTTAGCCCATTGTTGCCATGGCAATATGTCATAAATTTCTGTCAACTACCTAAAATAGCTGCAGATCACAAGGTATTCAGGTTTGGGTTTGTTTATTTTTTTAAGTGTTTCATAGCTTCTTAAATTTCATTAGAAATAAATTTGCTTTGTAATTTGTAAACATGTTTGTTGAAATTTGATGAACAAACCAATATTTATTATATTTTTTCACAGTGAAATGTTTTATGTATTGTATAAAAAACTTGTGTTAAAATACCTTTAAATGTATATAGATTTTTTTCCTTGACTGGTATATATTTATTTCCTCTAATTTATGCTCTGAGCATTAACATTGATAAGTCTGGAAGAATGTGCTGTGTTGTTGTGACTTCTCTATGGATCTTAGTCATCACTCCTGTCATCGTTTATAATAAGATTTTCAGCATGGTCAAACACTCGTTGTGCCAGTGAAGGAAAAATACAACATTGAGTTTAAAAATGCTAAAGAGCAGGCCATCATTAAATCCAGAAAGAGTCATGCATGTACAGGAAAGGATAATTAAGTGTGAATTTGCCTAAAATGTCACCTACTCACCAAGGTGCTCTACTCATCAGTGTGATTGAAAGCTGTTGTCCATGACAGAAACCTTAAACAGCTCTGCCTAAAATGATACCATGATATTAGAGATTGTAGAATTTGTATCACTAAAAAGGCATCAGCATATTATAATTCTTTGGAGAAGCATTAAAATTTTATAGAAACATATTTGAATTCGTGGATGTGGGGATTTCAGGTTGAAAAGCAGCTTTTCTCTTCCTTTTTCTTCCTTTCTTTTATTCCCCTCTCCCTCATTTTAACCTTTCTATCTATGCATATATTTGCATTTTGTTCAACAAGTCAAAGAAATCAAAGTAACTGATTTACTGTACTCATTTACTGTACAAACAGCATGTATTTTGCATTCTGCATTAAAACCAGGCAATGCAACCACCACTTATCAGAAACTTGTGCTGTATTTTTGTGGTGTAATTTAGTCTGAAATACTTAATATCATTAACATTCTACTCAAGCCTCACATACATAATGCTGCAGACTCTATAGCTACCAAAGCCAAAGACATAAACAGGCTTTAGTGTCCTGAGGAAAAAAAGCAACTCCACATGTGGTAATTGACGACCCTATTCATTGATATAGTCAGCCTTGTTTGCAGAGCGTGAGAGGAGAGTAGCAGAAGAGAAAAGACTATATTCAACATTCACGAGCTGGGGCATTTTTTATAAATTACTCATAAAATGCATATTTTGCCTATAAATGAGCTAGCTGAAGGTAATTTTAATATAGGCATAGCTCAATTTCTAAGAAAACTATTGTAATTAAGGCAACAGGTCTCAACATTCATTGCTGCCAAAAATAAAAGAAAAAAAACCCAGAAAATTTAGTATAAAGTCCTTTATGTTCCTTTTTTCTTTTTTCCGCCCCCTCCACAGTTTTAAAAATCTCTAGAAGAAAAAAATCCAGAATTTTCACCATATATACAAAATATATATAGGCATATAAAGCTTTATTTTAAGTTCATTTATTTTTATGTTTGCAAAACACTTAAACAATAAATAATAGGAGGAGATTCACAGAATGTGACAGCAGATTAAATTCTTGGTGTATATATATATATATATACACATCTATATATATATATATCTATCTCCATACATAGATCG